>CAJHUC010000626.1:0-121224 GCA_905146915.1 Ostreobium quekettii | reverse complement strand
AAATCACCAGTGAGTGTGTCATTGTCCAGAGCTGGGCCTGTGAAGCAAACCAAGGAAAATACTAAGCTTGGCTTAAACTATAGATATGACGCTTGAACAATGGCACACGAGCGGGACAACAGGTGGCAACAGGTTCTACAACCAGTGACCTACCTGGAGCCGGGGACAACACAAGTGTGTCATTCTCTTCCGCCGCTGGGGCTGGAGCCAAATCACCAGTGAGTGTGTCATTGTCCAGAGCTGGGCCTGTGAAGCAAACCAAGGAAAATACTAAGCTTGGTTTAAACTATAGATATGACGCTTGAACAATGGCACACGAGCGGGACAACAGGTGGCAACAGGTTCTACAACCAGTGACCTACCTGGAGCCGGAGACAACACAAGAGTGTCGTTCTCTTCCGTCGCAGGGGCTGGAGCCAAATCACCAGTGAGCGTGTCATTGTCCAGAGCTGGGCCTGTGAACCAAACCAAGGAAAATATTGAGCTTGGTTTAAGCTGTTGATATGACTCTTGAACAATGGCACCCGAGCGGGACAACAGGTGGCAACAGGTTCTACAACCAGTGACCTACCTGGAGCCGGGGACAACACAAGTATGTCATTCTCTTCCGCCGCTGGGGCTGGAGCCAAATCACCAGTGAGTGTGTCATTGTCCAGAGCTGGGACTGTGAACCAAACCAAGGAAAATATTATGCTTGGTTTAAGCTGTTGATATGACTCTTGAACAATGGCACCCGAGCGGGACAACAGGTGGCAACAGGTTCTACAACCAGTGACTTACCTGGAGCCGGGGACAACACAAGTGTGTCGTTCTCTTCCGTCGCAGGGGCTGGAGCCAAATCACCAGTGAGCGTGTCATTGTCCAGAGCTGGGCCTGTGAACCAAACCAAGGAAAATACTAAGCTTGGCTTAAACTATAGATATGACGCTTGAACAATGGCACACGAGCGGGACAACAGGTGGCAACAGGTTCTACAACCAGCGACCTACCTGGAGCCGGGGACAACACAAGTGTGTCATTCTCTTCCGCCGCTGGGGCTGGAGCCAAATCACCAGTGAGTGTGTCATTGTCCAGAGCTGGGCCTGTGAAGCAAACCAAGGAAAATACTAAGCTTGGCTTAAACTATAGATATGACGCTTGAACAATGGCACACGAGCGGGACAACATGTGGCAACAGGTTCTACAACCAGTGACCTACCTGGAGCCGGGGACAACACAAGTGTGTCATTCTCTTCCGCCGCTGGGGCTGGAGCCAAATCACCAGTGAGCGTGTCATTGTCCAGAGCTGGGCCTGTGAACCAAACCAAGGAAAATATTGAGCTTGGTTTAAGCTGTTGATATGACTCTTGAACAATGGCACCCGAGCGGGACAACAGGTGGCAACAGGTTCTACAACCAGTGACCTACCTGGAGCCGGGGACAACACAAGTATGTCATTCTCTTCCGCCGCTGGGGCTGGAGCCAAATCACCAGTGAGTGTGTCATTGTCCAGAGCTGGGACTGTGAACCAAACCAAGGAAAACCGTATCCTTGGTTTGGCTGATATGACTCTTGAACAAGCCTTTTAGCGGGACAACAGGTGGCAACAGAGTTCTACCAACCAGTGATGACTTACGCGGGGCCGGGGACAACAAGTGTGTCGTTCCTCTTCCGTCGCAGGGGCGCAGGCCAAATCGCAGTGGCGTGTCACATTGTGTCCAGAGGCTGGAGGCTGTGGAGCCGAAACCAAAAAGGAAAATACTAAGCTTGAGCGCTATAGATATGACAGCAGACGGCTGGCTTTTGAGCGGGACAACAGGTGGCAACAGGTTCTACAACCAGTGACCTACCTGGAGCCGGGGACAACACAAGTGTGTCATTCTCTTCCGCCGCTGGGGCTGGAGCCAAATCACCAGTGAGTGTGTCATTGTCCAGGCGGCTGGAGCGCAATAGAACGACCGGGGAAGAATACTAAGCTTGGCAAGCACGGAATGGGCGCGAACAATGGCGCGAGCGGGACGCTTATGGCGGCGGCAGGTTCTGGCCGAGCGAGCCTACCTGGAGCCGGGACAGCACAAGTGTGTCATTCTCTTCCGCCGCTGGGGCTGGACCAAATCACCAGTGAGTGTGTGTTGATCGGAAGCTGGGACTGGCAGACCGGCAAGAAAATATTAGGGGTGGTTTAAACTTATGAGATGGCGCTTGAACAATGGCAACCGAGCGAGAGAACAGGTGGCAACAGGTTCTGCAACCAGTGACCTACCTGGAGCCGGGGACAACACAAGTGTGTCGTTCTCTTCCGCCACTGGGGCGGGAGCCAAATCACCAATGAGTGTGTCATTGTCCAGAGCTGGGCCTGTGAACCAAACCAAGGAAAATATTGAGCTTGGTTTAAGCTGTTGATATGACTCTTGAACAATGGCACCCGAGCGGGACAACAGGTGGCAACAGGTTCTACAACCAGTGACTTACCTGGAGCCGGGGACAACACAAGAGTTTCGTTCTCTTCTGCCGCTGGGGCGGGAGCCAAATCACCAGTGAGCGTGTCATTGTCCCCAGATGGGCCTGCCATTTAGACCATGGACAGGTACTTAGTTGCGTCTCCACACTATGACATGTTGCTTGATAGATGCCATACGGGAATGGATGCGATTGGGCAACCAAAGACTCTGAAAATCTGGACCTACCTGGTGCCGGGGACAGCACAACTGTGTCATTCACTTCCGCAGTCGGTACAGGTGCCAATTCACCAGTGAACGTGTCATTGTCCACAGCTGGGCCTGCCAATCAGACCAGGAAGAACAGTGAGAGGATTCCACCTGGAACCCACTGATTGGATGAGTGGCATGTGACCAAGGGATTGGCCAGGGACAGCTCTCACAGTGCACTACCTGATGGTGGGATTGACACAACTGTGTGATTCAGTTCTGGAGCTGGTGCTGGCCAATCCCTATGCTTCAAACTATGCTCAATGCCTGAACATAAAGATAATGGCAAAAGGTTGGGATGAACCTAGAATGCAGCTACAGCATTGATGTTATTGAAACGGAATGGTTGACATGCAATGATGACCAGATAGAGATACACCTCGTTACATGCAACCTGGGTGTCCAGGCAGTGCGAAGGTGGGGACGATGTTAAGAATTCTGATCATGCATTGCCAGAACACAACACATGTGGCGATCCTGGCTTGCGATGTTGAAGCACAGAACTCGAAATGTTCCCAAGAGAGGGCAGAGCGCCTTACACCTCGTAATTCAAGCACTTGAGGTCAGGGGGATATACTTTGTGCGGCAGGAATCTTTGACCACCCACACCTGGTGCAGGGGGCTTCAGAATCTCGATAACTTGGCTATCAAAAAGCTCTGTAAAATAACAATTCCAGCATCTTATATCACTGTTGATTGCGCAGGAAAAAGAGACCAGTTGACATCCCGCCCAAAACAATTTCGTACTGAGTCTGTGGCCAGACCAGCTGCAACATGTCGTATTTGGCAGACATTCCCACAGGCCCAGTGCTGCATGGCAACAAATTCGATCTGACAATGGGAAAGAGCTGATAATGCCACTAGATTTCAATTTTCGATTTCACCACTAACCTGGATACACATCGAATCCACACATTTCAGATATCTCAGAGTCAACAGGGCTTGTGCTTGGTATGTAAGCAGTTGTCGACTACAATGCCCATGCCAGCTGTCTCTATGTCAGCAGTGCAGATTGAACAGTGAAAAGTAGATAGTTTGTGCCATTAAAGCATCGCATTATATTCCTTTCGTAAGCGTTGAGAAGCGGGAACATGCCTGCAACCTTGTGTGCAAGCTCAAAGGCTGGTCCCCTGGGGGCAGAACAAAATTTTCATTGTGCTCCCATAACTTTGGCAGATGTCCCACCATCCACCTGTGGGCTCTGCGCATGAGTCAAGCACATAGGGACACAGTGCACACCCACCTGGTGCAGTGGCATTGTCTGGCGCGGGGGCTGGCACTGCCAGTAACTCTGGTGCTTCAGCAGGTTCTGCAATACAAACGAGTGCATTCAGATGCGCACATAGGTTTCTAAAGGGCAGTGCACTGCGTCTCAACCAACTCGACTTGAAAAACACACACAAACACAAGTGGAAAACAATCAATCAATATCTTGACCATCCACACACCTGGAGCCGAAGCATTTCCTGGTGCTGATGCCGATCCCATAGGTCCCAGATTCTCTCGGGTTGTAGCAGGCCCTGTGGCTTCATCCAGCTCATCAGCAGGCACAGAAGCCATTCCCGGTGCTGCTGCAGGCGCTGCAGCCTCCTCTAGACCGTCAGCAGTCTTAGCTATAGTCCCTGGTGCTGCTGCTGGCACTGCACCTTCATCCAGACTGTCAGCAGGCTCGGGAGCCGTTCCTGGGGCTGCAGTAGGACTGGCAACTTCATCCAGACCACCAATAGGCTCAGGAACAATCCCTTGCGCCGCAACTGGCCCCGTGGCTTCCTCCAGACCGTCGACAGGCTCAGGAGCTGTGCCAGGCACTGCAGTCTCCTCCAGACCGTCAGCCAGCCCGGGAGCAATGCCTGGCACTGGAGCAGGCCCAGCGACACCCTCCAGACTGTCAGCAGGCTCAGGAGCAGCCCCTGGGGGTTCAGTGGGCCCTGCAGCTTCATCTAGGCCATCAGTGGGCTCAGGAGCAATAACTGGCGCTGCCGTAGGCCCTGCGATCTCCTCCAAGAAATCAACGGGCTCAGGAGCAATCCCTGGCATTGCAGTAGGCCCTGACACCTTCTCCAGATCATCAGCGGGCCCCGCAGTAACCCCTGGCACTGCAGCTAGCCCAGTGAATTCCTCCAGACTATCGATGGGCCCAGGACCAGTCCCCGGGGCTGCAGCGGGCCCTGTAACCTCCTCCAGGCCATCAGCGAGGTCAGAAGCCATCCCTGGTGCAGCAGTTGGCACTGCCAGCTCCTCTAAACCATCAACAGGCTCGGGAGCAATTACCGGTGCTGCAGCTGGCCCTGCTGTCTCCTCTAGGCCACCAACAGTCTCAGGGGCTATCCCCGGAACTGCAGCTGGCCCCAGAACCTCCTCCAGTTCATCATCAGCCTCAGGAGCCATTCCTGGCGCTGCAGTAGGCACTGCGATCTCCTCCAGATCATCAGCGGGCCCCGCAGCAACCCCTGGTGCTGCCGCAGGCCCTGCCATCTCCCCGAGACCACTGACTGTCTCAGCAACAGGCCCTGGTGCCGCTGCTGGCCCTGTAACCTCCTCCAGGCCATCAGCGAGGTCAGAAGCCATCCCTGGTGCAGCAGTTGGCACTGCCAGCTCCTCTAAACCATCAACAGGCTCGGGAGCAATTACCGGTGCTGCAGCTGGCCCTGCTGTCTCCTCTAGGCCACCAACAGCCTCAGGGGCAATCCCCGGAACTGCAGCTGGCCCCAGAACCTCCTCCAGTTCATCATCAGCCTCAGGAGCCATTCCTGGCGCTGCAGTAGGCACTGCGATCTCCTCCAGATCATCAGCGGGCCCCGCAGCAACCCCTGGTGCTGCCGCAGGCCCTGCCATCTCCCCGAGACCACTGACTGTCTCAGCAATAGGCCCTGGTGCCGCTGCTGGCCCTGTAACCTCCTCCAGGCCATCAGCGAGGTCAGAAGCCATCCCTGGTGCAGCAGCTGGCACTGCCAGCTCCTCTAAACCATCAACAGGCTCGGGAGCAATTACCGGTGCTGCAGCTGGCCCTGCTGTCTCCTCTAGGCCACCAACAGTCTCAGGGGCTATCCCCGGAACTGCAGCTGGCCCCAGAACCTCCTCCAGTTCATCATCAGCCTCAGGAGCCATTCCTGGCGCTGCAGTAGGCACTGCGATCTCCTCCAGATCATCAGCGGGCCCCGCAGCAACCCCTGGTGCTGCCGCAGGCCCTGCCATCTCCCCGAGACCACTGACTGTCTCAGCAACAGGCCCTGGTGCCGCTGCTGGCCCTGTAACCTCCTCCAGGCCATCAGCGAGGTCAGAAGCCATCCCTGGTGCAGCAGTTGGCACTGCCAGCTCCTCTAAACCATCAACAGGCTCGGGAGCAATTACCGGTGCTGCAGCTGGCCCTGCTGTCTCCTCTAGGCCACCAACAGCCTCAGGGGCAATCCCCG
Organism: Ostreobium quekettii; assembly: GCA_905146915.1. Taxonomy (NCBI): domain Eukaryota; kingdom Viridiplantae; phylum Chlorophyta; class Ulvophyceae; order Bryopsidales; family Ostreobiaceae; genus Ostreobium; species Ostreobium quekettii. The sequence goes on along the minus strand of CAJHUC010000626.1, from coordinate 115,124 downwards.
GAACTGCAGCTGGCCCCAGAACCTCCTCCAGTTCATCATCAGCCTCAGGAGCCATTTCTGGCACTGCAGTAGGCACTGCGATCTCCTCCAGATCATCAGCGGGCCCCGCAGCAACCCCTGGTGCTGCCGCAGGCCCTGCCATCTCCCCGAGACCACTGACTGTCTCAGCAATAGGCCCTGGTGTCGCTGCTGGCCCTGCAACCTCCTCCAGGCCATCAGCGAGGTCAGAAGCAGCCCTTGGTGCTGCAGCCGGGCCGGTGGATTCCTGCCGACTGCCAGCAGTCTTGTCTTCAATCACTGGTGGTGTTGATGGAGCAAGTCCAGCTGCTTCCTCCAGACCATCACCAGAAGCAAAGTCAGTCCCTGGTGCCGCAGCTGGCACCGCAGCAGGGTCTGCAGCTTCTTCCAGACCACCGCCAGACTCTGGAACAGTCTCTGGTGCTGCAGCTGGCTGTAGGCTGTCAGGAGCCCCAGCAGAAATCCCTGGTGCTGCAGCCAGCCCTGTGATTTCCTCTAGGCCATCAGAAGGCACAGCAACAGTCCCAGGTGCCACCGCAGGAACTGTGATTTCTTCCAGGGTGTCGCCAGGCTCGAAGGCAGGCCCAGGGGCTGCAGCAAGAATCGCATTTATTTCCTCAGCAAGGCATGGAAACAATGGGGAATCCATACACAAGCGCAAAGCACCAACCCTGTGCTCAACTGAATATATCAAAGGGGCCATCATTGCATAGTGTAGAAATGCCAGTTCGACACCAGTTGACTGTGCAAATAATGCTTTCCCTGGTGCCGATGCAGGTGCTGCAGGCCCACAGTTCCTTAGCAGGTTATGCCAAGATGGTGAATACAATCAGATGCATATGTTTGTATGAGATGGGCTTTCAGCCTTACCACCCTCCCTTTATGCAGGGCTGCCCAAATCAGGGGCACTGCCAAGGGTGAATATCCATTGGAGTGAACATAAGGGACAGCAGGAAAGCTAGCAGCCACCGTGATATCAGGAAATTATATTGCAGTGCTGAAAATGTGTTGAGCTGCCTGGTGCATGCTCAGAATGGACTCATGCATGCAGGCCGAGACCCTGGGCATCCAATGAACAATGCAACACAAACCTGGTGCAGTGGGCTTCACTATGGTTATGACTTGCTTCCCAATTGTCTCTGCACAACAGTCCAAACAGCCATTTGAGAATCCGCCTAAACACAGCCAAAGTCCATGGACTCCTGGTGCTGGGTGGGCATCTGTCCTTGCTATCACTAACACATTCAGCACTGGGCCTTTGCCTACCCTGGAATGTGTCAATTTATAACGTGCTGCTGTTTCAACATTCGAAACCTCGCATGGCACCCACACTGTTCTTTCAATTGTCTGACGATCTGCCACCACAAGTGACATATCCTACCTGGCGATGGTGCCACAGGTGCTGGCAATGGAGCTGGTGCTGGTACAGTGACCGGTGCCACACCTGTCAAGAAGGAAAGTACTCAACAACATGCTCTGGAAAGGGCAATGCGACAGTTTGCCAACATGCTGATATGCAACGAATATTCTTCCACAGGAAAAACCACTCTTGGGTTTGGGATGTAACGGAATTTCAACGGAACATTCTTTGGCAAATCAGCAAACACCATTGCAGCATGTTCCTACCTAGAGGGGTGGCTTCCACTGGCATTGGAGCCATTGCCGCTGGCATTGGAGCCGGTACCACTGGTGTTGGTGCCGGTACCCCTGGCGTTGGAGCCAGCAGCACTGGCATTGGAGACAGTAACACTGGTGTTGGAGCTGGTACCACTGGTGTTGGAGATGGAGCCACTGGCGTAGGAGTTGGTGCCATTGGCATAGGAGCCTGTGCTGCTGGCCTTGAAATGGGTGCCTCTGACCTTTGGGGCGGTGCCACTGGTGTTACTGGTACAGAAGGCACAACACAGTGATATATTATGCATACGACGTGCCACGCCCTTAACATGAAAGCTACTTCAGTGCTCTTCTCCTCAAGGGCAACAGCCAGACATACAAGAGCAGGCACTAACCTGGTGCGGAAACGTTTACAGGCCCTGGAGCTGGTGCTTCTGTAACACAAACACAAACTCAGTCATTGTCAGCAGCAAGAACCAAGGCATTTTCCAAATACAGAACATTTGGTTTACAACGGAGCTACTGGAGTTCTGTCAAAAGGAAGGCAAATTCCAAGCACAACTTAACACATGGTGCAGTACTGGAGCCCCTTCAGCCAGGCCCACTGCTCCACAATCCAACGTTTCTCAGCACTGCTGACTGCACTTGTAAGATGTAAACAATGCAAGAACTAGTAACAAAACGTGGAGTTGATGGGCCTTCTGCTGGAATGGTTGGTGGCTCTGGCGCGACTGCTTCTGCTGGTCCTGTTAAGATGCAAACCAGTCAAAAGAACATACACATGAGGACAAGGGAAGTACATTAAGCTGCCTTTTCAACCTTACACTCACCTTGAAAGCAACAAACAGCATTCACTATCATCAATATGCAATGTGAGCAAATGTGTGGGACACACAAGTGTCGTATGCATTGGCCAGCAAAGAGTGTGGCTCAATCAAGGTTGTTAGGTACTCTACAATGACGCCAGAGTGAACTAAAGGTAGCTGGCAAGTAACAAACACAATGAACTGTGGGATTGACAAGCAAGTTCAAGCATTCACAAGTCCTCAGAACAGCAATCAACTATTCTACTGTTCCCATGCATACTTACCAAGTGCAGGGCTCGGTGAGGGCAAAACAATCACTGGTGCAGGAGCTGGTGTCTTGACTGGTCCAGTTTTCTTGGGCTGAGGTGGGGGCCTCGGTGCTGTGAATCACAAGACATTAGGACAAGGCCCTCATTCTCAATGTGCAAACACTCATCTGCATCTACTATCAGCATATGCACGGGAAAGCTAGTCAGTTTGCTTAGCGGCTGAGGAATGACAGGAATGACAACCTGGATGATGTGCTATATTGGGAGACATGTTCATGGTCAACAAATTCGGGACCTGCACACAACTGCCACAAAACATAAGCCCCACGGAAGACACAGAAGCATTTATGTGGTTGGTCCTTGGTGCCAAATGATGGCAACTTGAAAAGCCCTTCAAATGCTGATTATCCTGTGGCCCACAGATCATGGTTGGTATCATGATGTTGCATGGCTGTGGAAAAGAGCAAACATCGATTGCCAATTTCCACTGTGCAATGCTGCATCCACAACACAGGAATACATCCTGAGTATCTTCTCCATGAACATGACATGTGCTACAAAGGCTGTCAGAGGAAGTGCGCTTAGCAACACCAGCCCTTGAGCACAGCACAGCTGCTGTCCGAAACCAATGATCTTGAAAAATTAAACATTCATTGAGCTGGCCAAGCCTTTGCAGCCATATCCTAGATGCCACGTGGACAACAATTCACTAGTTACCTGGAACAAGCACAGGGCTTGGTGAAGGCTTTGTGGACACCATAAATGTTGGAGAAACCCTTGGCTTGAATATGCAGTTGAAGTCCGATTCATTTAGTCCACACACAGGCACACAGCTGCCTGCTGACACAGCCCGGTGCCCAGGACTGTCAATCAACAGCTCGCCCCCGCAGTTCCACATTTGCAGGCTCTGCAGCACATATGAGACAGTTGAACCATTGCAGAAAAACAGTTCCCTGCCCTCATTTTTCACTTCAACAGCAACTCAAAATGGCATGTCCTGGCCTTCAACAAGACACGGGGAGGGATCACTGCAGTGTTCAGCCTGCAGCAGCATCGTGCCTAATACAAGGGTTTTATTCTCAGCCCACTTCACCTCTGCATTTGTTTCGCCAGGCCGCAAATTCGCTCCGGGCAAGATGGATTCCGCACTGTGAAGGGTTTCAAAGGTTTCTAATGTAAGCAACCCCTGAAATATACCCAATCTGCTGTGCGATAGGGCATCAGGACCACCTGTCTGCCAAGAGTCAATGGGTGCATTTTGCATCTTGTTGCACTTGTCACACAGTGGATCAGAGCTGTTCACCAAGAACCATCCACAGCATTCTAAGTCATCCCGCAATACTGCACAGCAGCAAGGACAACGTGCACATCTCACCTCATCAAATGCACAGGTTGATGACCGCACAACATTGACAGTGCGCCTTGAGACCACAGCTGCACATCTGTTGTCCACACAAGCATAGTAATTGCAGTCTGTGCCTGTCTGACCACACTCAGGTGGCAGCTCATCATCGTCGCAGATGACTGGGCACTTGGTGCTCGGGCTGAAAGCCTGGCAGAAACACACAGCAGTGCTTATTGCTGTTGCTTTTATGGGCAGACATTGCCAGATTGGTGAAAGGGGTTGCCTTGTTGTGAAAAGTGTGTTATCAATGAAACTGGAAACCTAGGGGTATCTTGGGTCATGTGACACCTCCCCCTATCACCCGGATTACCCTATACCCCAAACGTGCGGTGTCACATAGGGTGCGATCGCACAAGTGCCATCAAGCGACCCAAGATACAGGTGGGTTGGTTTGTTCAGAACACTTATTCATATTTCTTTCAGTCTATCCACTTGGCAGAAAAGTCTCCAATTGCCCATCCATTTCTTTCAGTCTATCCACTTGGCAGAAAAGTCCCTAATTGCCCACAATATCATGCCCTCGCAAGATGACGCACACAAAGGCACACAAGCCGCTTGCAGCAATGAACAACATAGAAAGCGATGCTCAACCAGTCAGAAATTGAGAACAGATGTGCATGAGGACCTGAGTCCATGCTGTCATCTACTCCAAGCGGACAACAGGGAAATTGTGTGGCAATGACAGGCAACCCACAAACGCAAACACTCTGCCTATTCGCACCTCCATGAGGATGTCCTTTTCTTGCCTGCTGGCAACTTTGCATCTGCACCTGAACCTCACATCTGAGCCATCTGAGCAAACATCTATATGGCCAAAACACAAGAGGTATCAGGAATGTGGACATCGACTCACACGCACATTCTGAGCAGGTGCTGCACTTGCACAGCAAATTGTACGACTGTTTGCAGTTGTGACCAATGCAGCACAGCGTGGCAGTGCATTAAATCTTGTCTATCACACATCAGAGGGAAACACTGTACCCCACAGGATCACCCCAATACCATCCATTTATTCTTCCATTTGCTCATCGACAGAAGGGCAGGAACAACACAATGGGTGCAAGCCCAGTGATATTGCTTGACAGGGAAGAAAAAGAACAGCTGAAACCAACAAAGAATTCAGCATTCGAGTTCCACAAACCTCCATCTTGTTCTTCAGTGCCCTCTTCAGCAGGTGCTTCATCCAAAGCCGATGTCATTGTGGGCACACGGAATCGAGGGGTGAAGGAACACGACAGACTCTGCGGCCCACACGTTGGGACACAGACACCATTCTGAACTGTGTGATAGGTTGGATCGTCTACCAACAAGAGCGCTCCGCAGTCCCATAGATGAAGCTCCTGTGAGGAGAAAAACATTGCCACAGAGAATGTTGGCACAACGGACATGGCCAGTTGCATGTCACCTGGAATTGCAAGACCACCACAGCTTTCACAGCTGCCTCACCACAGAAGGGAGGGAACCATGAGGAAAAATGATTAAAAGAACAGCACATACCAACTGCGATGCAACTTTGAGGAATTTAGAGGGCCATTGTGCTCCTTGTGTGCATTATGCGTGATGTGCTTTGCAATATCAAGTGTATGTCAATTTTTTGCAATTGTAATGGTGGGAGAGAGCAAAACCACTGGGAACAAAACTTGTGAACATCGCCTGACATAGTCTAACAAGATGCATCAGCAGTGATTCACTCCGCTTTGGCAAATATAGCAGCTGTGGCTTTTACAATACATTGTGGTGATAACAGGGTAGGCTGAATGCCGAACAAAATGGAAAACATGCATTATGCACTGCTGTGCTGGGATCCACCATTTTGTGTATCATTATAGAATTACTGCGTTCAGGGTACAATTTCGGACATAAGGATGTGCCTTGGCATTTGCAATGGACAAACCTGCACCAACTAAAGACAGAGGTCACCTCTTTGTACTCGCATGCTTCAGTTCTGATAATATCAACAGCCTGGGCTTGAATGGTTGTACCACATCCATGCCAGACACAAGTGTAATCCCATCGGCCTTCTTCACATGACGCTTTGCAGTTTGATAGGTCCCTGTCACGGTCTTCACAAACGGGCTTGCACGATGACCCAGCCACAGATGTCACCTGCAAAGGGTTGATCAACTCCATCAGGTCAGCAGTGACAACAGAAGGAAAGTCGCCACCAATGTGATGGAAACAAATGCCCTCCAAATGCGAATCCAAGCACAGATTTTCATACTTCCAGATTGATTTACCTCCTACTGATTTGAAACAACATGGAATACACAGAAAGCCACCCTACACTCCCAGAAGAGATGGGGACCATCTTCATCCAGTACTGTAAAATTTCAGCCCAAAGCCATTGGAATGCAGTCACCTTTGCTGCAGTGGCATGCTCAGACAATGGCCAGGCAGGTTATGTGCATTCAACACACAGGACTCCCTGGCTGGACAACTGGGCTGCACTATGCCCCAGAACAGCCAGAACACGATTAATGTGAACAAACAAACCTCACATTGTTTTTGCCCCAAGCACACCAGTGCCACATTGTCAGCCTGAAGATAACGGGAAGGTGTCAATTCATGCGGAGATATGTGCCAAAAGAAAACTATGTCCCAATCCCAGGAAGCAAAACATCTACCCACCTGGGTGAGGGCATAGAAATCATCAATGCTGATGATTTTGCAATCACACAGCATTTCTGTTGCTTCCGATCCATCAGGACAGATTTCTGTTGATCAGCATCACCAATGCATCCATAGTCAGCCAGTATCCCCAGAAGAGGGATTGTTAACACAGTCCATACCAAAGCCAACGAAACAGCTCGCAAGTAACCCACGGCCTGCAATTCGCTGAGTGCTGATCAGCAATACCTAGTGTGATACAGAGAATGCACTTATTAATGTTGTTGAGTCTGAAAGCTCAATCAAACACACGTGAGGTCTGGATACTCGACCAGGACTGAGCTGGCAGATAGGAAACAAGGCAATGCAAATGATGCCAAAGCCAAATGGCCAATCCAGTCTTGGAGTACGAAGGCCAACAGGTCAGAAGCTGTGCAAATGCATCACACCCGTTGGTTGTTCTGTTGCAGTGGACGATGAATTGGAGCTTCATTTCACACTTCTGAAGTCATTGCAGTTTGTCGAAATCTACCTGTCCCACATTGCTGATTAATGGCGACACATTGCCACCTTCAGAAGGTCTCTGCAGATCGTCAGAAGCCTACATTGTCCCAGTCGCAATCTACAGCTGCATGTTATCATTCTTGTGAACCTGTCGAAGAATGCCAGGCGATGATGCTGTCCTAGCATCGATAGACAGTGGGGAAATATGACAAGGCAACCATGCTGGGTCCAAAGAGCATGTCTGTATGCAGCGATTCTGCAGAGTGGCAGGTGTCCCACAGACAAGTACCTGGAGCTGGGGGCAGCATTGGGGGAGAAGGCTGGGCCACTGCCGGAACTGGCTGTGGTGATGACACCACAACTGGTGGGGGCGGTGACACAGGTGGTGAAGTGGGAGGCAAAGCCGGAGCCGTTGCAGGAGAGGGGCTGGTCATGAACATTGGGGACACCGCTGGTCTGTATAGGCAGTAGAAGTGGTGGTCCTTCAAAGAGCAGGCCGGTACGCAGTCCCCAATCGACACTGCACGGTGGCCCTGCTCGTCGATGTAGAGCTTTCCACCGCAATTCCACATTTTCATCTCCTGTTTGCAGGCAGAAGCAGGGCTGACAAGCAGTTCAGGGATCAGACCCCAAACACCCCAAACCAGCACATACACCATGTGGTGCAATGGCCCTGAGATATCCTTTTGCAACTAAAGCCGATTTCAAAGCCACTAATATAAATTCAAGGATGTTGATGCCATGGATTTTGAGGCCACAGATTTCAATACCAGGCATGGCACTGGATGCAGATGGCTCTGAGAGCAAGCCAACAGGTGCCCAAGCCAAGACTGCAGGCAAGTTCGGGGCAGGTACAAGGGTGTTGAAATGTTCACCCTTGGGTCAAAGCCCATTAACGAACCTGGGAGTATTCACACGTGGATGACAGCACAACCTCTGCAGCCCATCTTGAGACTTTGACAGCACAGCTGCTGGTGAGGCAGACCACATGGCTGCAGTCTTTGCCATCATTCAAGCAGTGGGTTGGCATATCTCCAGTGGCACAAGAGGCCTCACAGCTGCCGCGCTGAAGGTACTGCAATGATGGTGGCCACAAGTCAGTATATATCAAGGAAAGTGAGACTGGACCAAAGTTGTGCACTGTGCATGGAAGTATGAAGATGCTCGGTTTTTTTACATTCCAATGCAATATCTCACGCTCAAGTGGTCAAATGCCAAGCCAAGTCCAGGTGCTGTGTAGATCGGTGCTTTCAGGTTCAAGGGCAACCATTCTTTTGTGTTTGTTTGGCACACGCGTGCGCCAAGTGGTAGGTGACTGTCCCGGAAAAAAAGATGTCAAAAAAATCAGGAAAGCAGAATAATGTTGGGCTCCAGCCCTTGATCGCCATTTAAGCATCCAGCCGTGCTACATTTCACTGGGGACATGCACTCAGGAGGAAAGGACTTCTGAGTTCAAAACATCACGCGTGAAAAAAATCGAACATCACTGCCTCTCCACATCAATACTATCAGAAAATGGGAAGTCCAACTAGGCAAAACAGGGCAAAGGGATTGCAGATTGTGGAAGAACAAGCAGGGCAAGGCAATGAAAGGTGCACAAAGTTGACACCACAGTTTGCTCACGGGCATGAGAGCCGTCTTCTCCTCCCTGCTGGCCAGTTTGCATCCACATTTGAAGTTCACCGATGCACCTTCTCCGCAGCCATCTAAAGACCACAACATTTGTTTTGAATGGCGATGTTGATTACAGACACAGTGTTTGGGACATGAATATACAGTTTGGAGAATGGGTTTATCATGACCTTTACATGCAAACAGCAGAATTGACATGCAACATAATGGCCCCTGTCAGCACACAAGACAGCTGCACGCCAAGAGCCAACATGCCCTGTGCCTGCATTCCTTCTTCTGTGCATCACATTAAGACCGGAGCAAGAAACACAAGGGGCTGTTGCAAGGGACTGTGAACACATGCTGCCCAACGCATAGTTCCAGAGTTAGTTATGCATCCTGTGCTGATCAAATTTGGACTCCTACAAGATTGCAGCGGGCCCTTGTGACTGACCAGATTCTGGCACCGCTGGCACATTGTCCGCCGGGGTTGGCTGTGTCGGGGCGGCGTTGTCATCGGATGCAAACTGAACTTTTCCCGTGAAAGAACATGACAATTGCTGAGAGCCACATGTGGGGGCACAGGAACCTCCTACAACTGTGCGGAATGTACGATCATCCACCCACAGAACCCCACCACAATCCCATATATTATCCTGCAAGCAAGGAAGCGAACAGAGTTCAGCACAAGTGGGAAATATTCATGGATCGTCCTGGTCAGCCAATCACCAAGCACAGCCAGCAGAACTGCATCTGCGTGAACCAACAACCAACACGTCAGGAGCTGAAAGGGCCAAAAGGAAAATTAGTAGCCTGCCCAGGCACTTCAATACTATCAGGTTCCAGACCTTCGATGCCGAGTTTGAGAGATTGATGGCAGGAGTAGCTGCACCTGTGGGAAATGCAGGTCACGCAGCATGTGTCTGACAATGTTACCACTGCAGATCTGAGAGAAATGTGAGAGTGGAGTGCGCATACCTCTTGATAGCTACAAGTCTCAGACCTGATGATATCCATGGCTCGTGCCGGTATATTTGTGCCACAGCCATCCACCACGCACACAAACTGCTCAGCACCTTCGGGACAAAACGAGTTGCAGTTGTGGAGCATGTACTCCTTGTCTTCTTCACAGACAGGCTGGCACTTCAGCCCATCTGTGGACATGACCTGTGGCATTTTCACAAGGAAGTGTTGGCTACACGGTGCTCAATCAATAGATCAGCAAGATGCAACATGGCAGCCCCATGCCAGCACAACTTTCAAGGGGTAAATGTTACTGTGGTGTCTGTGGTTTCACAAATCCGCACAATTATTTGCCCCCAAATGCTTGACCCAGCAAATTTTCTGCCTCATGGAGTAAGGCCACCATAGTTTTGCACCGCAAAGTTTGGCTGTGCCCATGCGTCTGCACTCGACATCTAATGTGGAGCACACCATTCTTCTCACAATGAGGAAGGACGCCCAAGAGGCCGTACACAGAGGGGCTTTGCATCTTCCTGTCCCCCAGTGACTGGGTCACAACATGCGCAACACAGTTCCCCTTGCCACACAGCACTCCCACCGCACTGTGGCACCATCACAGCATTCACTGTGGTAGAAGAATCGAGGGGCGTCCTTTGTGCAGCTTGAACATGGTGGAATTGAGAAACCTGAACAATGGAGCTATAGAAGACAGAGACAGCTTGCAGGTGATGGGCAGCAAATCGTGAGGAACAGAAAAATGCTGTGGGCTGACTACTTCAGTGGTGGACCGAATCCGGGATCATAGATGTAGATGGAATCACCGAAATTCAGCACAAATGAAAATTTCTGCCTGTACAGTATTGGTCACTCGCAGGGATAGCTCCTGCGGGCCCGCAGCACACTGCTCTGCCTGAAATCGCACATCGCTGATTTTGCTTTACGATGCAAGAGCAGATCATGTCATCATGCAAACCAGGTCATCTCACGTGATGAGACCTATTTATTGGTGTTCATAAGTGATGCAACAGATATACCTCATGCAAAAAGAGGTCTAATTAATGCATTAAATGCAGATAAAAAATACAGGCGTTCAGGGCACAATCCACTGTGCATTGCAACATCCCAACATGGCCTGACCTCGCCCCCTCTTCAGACTGCAGGCACTGGGAGATCACACACCAGATATACCTCATGCAAAAAGAGGTCTAATTAATGCATTAAATGCAGATAAAAAATACAGGCGTTCAGGACACAATCCACTGTGCATTGCAACATCCCAACATGGCCTGACCTCGCCCCCTCTTCAGACTGCAGGCACTGGGAGATCACACACCAAGGGACCAGGATATGAAAAACTGTGCTTGCCTGAGATAGTGCATCAAAGTCTTCAACTCTGACAATCTGGCAACCGCATATCAATTCTTCCGATTTGCTGCCATTTGCACAATGCGTGTCTGACAGCGGCACAAACACAAAGGGTGAGTTTCTGAAATCCAACCAGCTTTTCTCAGTGTTACTTCTGTTGCTTTCAACCAAGCAATCTGTCTGTATGCTGAACACAGGCTGATGTAGCAAGCAAAAAGAAATGATGACTGCATCCAATGTGAACAGGCAGTCAATTGGGTACATGGAAAGCCAAGTATACTCCTTTTCCACATGGAAGCTATTCCCCAACTTGATCACTGGTTGTACCCACTGCTGATGTTGTTCTGGCTGGCCATGCTGTGCAAAGGAGGCAATCAAGTCTGCCTGTTGTTTGGTTCCAAGGTTAAGAAGGCATGCCTTTCCACTGTGTACGGATGTGCTGTTGCCACAGCAAAGGAGGTGGCCAAAGCATACAAGCCCGAGGATTTGGCAATACTGCCATGCACCATCCTGTTAATCCGTCCCCTTATGTATTCTCTTGCAAAGATCGAACTTCCCTGCTCAGCCTGGGTTTGCACATGGACAAACGCAGCAGAACCATACCTCCTACCACTAACATTCTACGCTTCCTTGAACAACCTTCCATTCAAAACCAGGAACAGTTGTGCTAACTGGTGGCTGATAAGCAATTAAAATTAAAAAAAAAAAAAAAAAAAAAAAACAGAACATGCCAATGGAAGCAGCCATGGATCGTTGAGCAATGCCTTCCCCCTGCCCAATCCGAACTCCCTTGGAACCATACACTCTGTACATTGGTGCTCTCAGTATCTCCAAAGGCTTCCCCACCTAAATTCACTTTGAGCACAGTTGTCCCAAGGCTATGACAAAGCCATTGCCCCTACTCGGCGGTGATGTGCACTTTCGACCTCCACAGTTTATCTCCCCAGAACGCGCACGAATGCCTTGATCGGCTTATCTGTGAGTCGCAATCTCAGCATTCGGAGCCTACAATGCCCACATGACCGTGCACCATGTCTAACACAACAAATCTGTTGCTGGTGCACTGCATTCTTGTTCACAAAATCCGAGCCACAACCAGTCAGTGGTGTGGTTCCCTTGTGAGAAACGGTCACATGCAATTGCACAGAGAAAACCTACAAACGATGCCAGGAGCATAGTAGAGTGCCAGGCACCCTCACTTTGAACCTGGTTTTCCAAGTGAAAGCCTCCCACGAGGCATTCCATGACCATAAGGCCACGTGTGCCTTTCTCTCCCCCGTGCCAGAAGTGAATGCAGAGGTCCATGCAATCACCCGCGGCACCGACGCCCCCCTGGATATTCTGTTCCACGCTCTGTGACAGCACCAGCGCGGGTGACGTCCCCGCTGGTCTGTGCCCCGATGGGCTCATTTGACGCGCACATCGTACTGCCAAATGTCGCCCCCGGCGCACACGAGTTCAGCGCCAACGTTGCACCCGCCTGGCGGCCAACTCCCGTTCACTAAACAATCGTATCCTTACAGCCAACAATGCTTCTAACCCTCGCCGCATCAAAGGCCTTGGTGGATGCCAAACTGGCCCCTTCAGACACAGAGGCCAAAACCGCCAGTCAAACCCTGATCTGCCAGACTCCAGATTCAAAACCGCCCACTGCAACACCCCCATCGCGCGCCCGTCGCCTTAGCCCCAATCTGGATGTCCGGGACGACAATAGCTAAGAAGTACATGATCCGCGTACGAGAAATCCCCTCGGAACTTCTTCAGGGAGGCCGCGCGCGACTTCGGCCCCCGCCCCATGGCCCCCGATGGGCACAATATCCTTGTTCGATGCGACATCAATGGCCGAGGGGTACGGCGCTTCCGCGGCTCGACTGCCCGCGAGGCCACGGCGAGGTCCGGGTCCCCCCCTTGCCGTCGCCCCCCCCGCCCTTCCGCTGTGCCACGCCCAAAGGCCGCGGGGCACCCCCGCCCCCTCTGACCGATCCCCAACCAAAAGTCACCGGGCAGAGGCGCTCGAGCGGGTGGCAGACTGTGCGACACAATGGCTCGATCGCGACCGTTTGGGCGATCCCTGAAACTTCCCACCCAGCCGGGACGCTCCAAAACTCCACGGCCCCCGTCGCGAGGCACCAATCCGTTCACACCTCCCGCCGCGGTCGATCTGACAGCGCGACATGGGCCCAATCCGCAGCCTGATGGCAGGCAGCGCGCCGCGCACGGCGGGGTTGCGTCGATGCGCGCACTCCTGCGCCCTGGGCAGATGGCCGCCGGCCATATAATCGTCGCGAGCGAGCGGGACTGCCCTTTCCAACACGCGCCCAGCCGAAGCCGGCACCGCATCTCAACCATGACTGTCCATCTGAGTCGGCATCGCATCCATCGCCCACTCTCCACCTATGCCCCCCTACGCGCCCCGCGCGTCCGGCAACCGGCCCCGCGGCGACCACTCCGGCCCGGCCAGGGCCCCGCGACCGCCAATCCAGGAAAACTCGCCCCGAGGTGCCCCCATCGACGGCCGATGGCAGTACCCGGGAATCCCGCATTCCGTCGCCACCCGCACAAGCACACCGGGACCACGCTCCACGGGCCGCCCACCCAATTGCAGCCGCGCCCGCCGTGCAGCCGACTGTCCAACCCAATCGGCGGCCCTTGGCCAAATACTCGCCACCGAAAACAATGACCAATCCCCCAAGCCGCCGAAACAAGATCCCCCTCCGACTTGCTTCCCTGCACGCCCTTGGACACGCTCTCCCCCTCGTCCCCGGCCCCACACTGGGCAATCCAATGAGATCCACACACTCCCCGACACCTCCCCGATCGCCGCACAGCCCCTGCGCATTACCTGTCGCCTCCCCGCGCCCCTGCCACGCGAGCAACCTGCCGGTCGCCGGCCGCACGCCGGAGGGCGCAATTCCTTCATCCCCTGAGGCACCAATCCCCGCGACGGCGCAAAGCAGAGCCATGAGGGCTGGCAGGACGCATCCAGCCGGCGACCGGGGCCAATGCGCCCGGGGCGCCATGGGCGGGACGCCCGTGGGACGTCCCACGCGGCGGTGCGCGCTCCAGCAGGAGCGGGCCCCTGACCGAGGGCAGCACCGATGTCTGCCTGTCGTTTATTTGCGGGTGCGTGGGGCGGCAGACGCGATGAATTTTGGGTCGAGGACCCGAAGGGCGGGATCGTGGGTGGGTGGGGGGGAGAAACAGGTGGTGCCTCTTCTGGCGGTGCCAGCCGCTGGCTCCCCTACCGGCCCCTGCCGCCACAGTACCAGGACATTTGGGCCGGGCATGGTGTGAGGCGGGGGCGAAGTGCGCGAGTATCCGGCGGATCAGGCGCGCATGACGGGTGAATTAGTCCTGGGGTTTCGCAGGGGCATTACAGCGCCGTGGGCGGCCTCCTGGTCGGTCCCGCGGCGCGGCGCAACATGACCACGAGTTTGGCGATGGGGGCCCTGCGTCACCCCGCAGGAGTCCGTGACTCGGGGGCGCGGACCGGGATGGCGGGTGACGGGAGACGGGGTCACGTGGGCGAGATCCATGCGCATAGTGTGAGGATGACGTGGCCACACCCCAAATACGTTCCCTTAGAGCACCTCTATTTATCGGTCGGTGCTATTGCACCGGCGAAGCTATCCAGGAACGGTTTTCATTGGCTGCCGTGCCACCTTACTAAGGCGGCGTTTGCCGAATAGCGCCGGTGCTATTGCTCCCCTGCGCGCATCCGCAATGGTGGGTGCTATGCCTACGCCGAATAGCATCACTGCAGCACTACAATGTTCCGCGCGAATAGCGCCGGTGCTATTCTGGGGTGCTATTTGGCCCCGAGCGGAGCTATTCGGGGCCAAAATAGCGCCGCTTGGCGCCGAATAGCTCCGGGGGTGCTGTTGGGGTGCTATTGGGGTGCTATTGCTCCCCAACCGTTAATGATGGTTTTTTGACGTGCGGTGCTATTCGGATAGCCGAATAGCTCCGCCGGGACAATAGCACCCACCGATAAAGATGCTCTTAGAGCGCATTACAAATCATTCGCGATACGGTTGGGGCCGTCGTCTACGGCGGCAGTGCCCGCACCTGCGCCAAGGCGCCAGAGCACGACCCACCCTCCCACGAAAAGGCGGATGATCGCTTTTTGGAGGCTGCCGGACCCCTCGAGCACCTCTGGGCGCGCCGCAGGCATGCACCACGAGCCACGGCCGCAAAATGCGGGACGCCGTCTAGCACTGCCGCATGCCATGTGCGCCCACGGCGGCCCTACGCCACAACCTGCACGCCACCTGCAAGCGGTCACCAAGGGTCATTCCCAGCACCAACCCACGATCAAGACGCGCAGATTAAAGCAAAGGATAGTTGTTGCCAACAAACAACGCGCGCCTGCACCAGTTTTTCGCGCCAGAATTTGCCACCAACTCGAATTTCGGAATCACCATAGCAAGATGAGGTTTCAGGAGGTTTGAAGAAATTCTGCCACAGATTCTGCACAAAAGCTCTTGTGTACAAAAAGGGATGTGGTTGCACGTGATGTGGGGCCCGCACTTAGTTTGTCGATGGCAATTCAATTTCACTGGTTTTCACCCCCTCCAGCACGTGCTTTTTCAATCCTTGCAAAACTTCAAAGCTTACTGTCCCTGCCAAGTAAACTTTTCGCTGGCTTGCTTGTTTCATTGGTTGTTTTTGGCTTTAGAAGAAGTCGTGGGGCTCTTGCAACTAACAAGCGTTGATGAGCTTGGTTTAACATTGCACGATGCACTTGACATTCTGATTGGGGAAAGTGAATTCCAACAAGTGATTAGAGTTTGTACAAAAGGTGCGCATCTTATCGTTGGCTGACTTTCAAATCGAACACAGCATGGAAATTTGCTCGGATCTCCATCGTAGCAGACCCGCTGACATTTGCTCCTTGGCTTCGTGCCAGCAACGTCGATTTCGATGCCTGCCTATTCACCTAGCAAAAATGGCGCATTGTGCTCAAGACCACGATTTGATTACAAATGTTCAAAACAATTGTTCACGGGAAGGTTGTTCCTGGGGCACAGAAATTGTGCTAAACATGGCCATGTGTGCGAAAATAAATGCGAGCGCGCCACGCACATTTATCCATGCCCTCTGCTAGTGAAAACCATTGTCCATTGCCACCGTTCCGCCACGTTTCCGCCAAAGGAAAACCATGCGCTGTGGGTGATTTCACACCAGCTCCTCGTCTTGTAAATGCAAGTGCGGTGCGCGCATTTATCCTTGCCTTCTTATAATGAAAACCATTGCCCATTGCCACTGTTCCGCCACGCTTGGACCAAAGAAAACCCATGAGCTTGGGTCACTTCCCACCAGCTCCTCATCTAGAGAATGTGCGCGCCATGCGCGCATTCATTATACAAAGGGATTCCCTTTGTGCGCAACAACGCGGTTGTGCAATTCCGGCAGACTGCCCAAAACACCCCTTTGTGCGCAAACAGCGCGGAATCATTCAAATCCGAATTTTTGCTTGCAATTTCACAAATCTGTTACTTTCCGTGACCCCCTTATAGGCATTTTGCATGAAAGGGTGTTCAGCGTCCTGTCACTGGCTTGCGACAACCCATAATAACCACCATTTCACGGGGTGAATCACTTATGCATTATGATGTGCGACTTGTACATGCTTCATAAGTATCATTAACATGTGAGGGGCTATAAATCCTTAAAATGAAAAGGAAAATATGTATCAGAATTCACAAAATCATTTCGCTTACGATGGGAGTCTTGTGAGCATCGTTTTCATTATTGTGGGAGATGTCACATGACACCGAGAGAAATGTTGTGGACGGCGTGTTTGGTTACAGCACTTTATCAACTTTCTTATCACTTTCGGAGTTGACGCACTTCTACATTACCATTGAATGTATGGGTGCCTGTGGCATATGTGTTATGGACGAGGCTGCATTCTGGCGATGAGTGGGTGTTTTTAAAATGTCGTGTGGCCTGTTAGTGATGGATGATGGTCCTTGCCACGAGAAAAGGAGAGTTCGTTGGGTGCAAGGAGATTCGAACTGTTTGGTCGCGGGTACTTTGCCACATGGACAAGGCTCTTTGCTGTGGGAAGGGCAAACAAATACGTACACCAGTACAAACGACCTTTTTACAATGCCAACTGTGATGCCATTTGACACTAATCGATGACATCACCTAACTTTTATGCCATCGCAATCACTGTGATGGCACCCCTTTGTGTCAAAAATGCATCGCAGGCAGCGTCACAGACATGGCGTTTTCTGATAGTGCATGGTCCAGGCGTTTCGTGTGTAGCTGTGGCCTTGCGTGTGTCCAGCCGTGTGCCAACGCCGTTGAAGCACCAGCGAAGGTGGACTCGCGCTTCCTGCATGGGTTCAAAAGGGAGCCAGTTGATTTGCATCGACGGCCTTTCCTTCAAGACACATCTAAAATCATGAAATTGGCTCTTGCTCTACCGAACCCAGCCCCTTTCGCTTCTGAAAGTGTGCCATGGACATGCAATGCGAACAACGGAACTTTGGCACTTGGATGCCTTATACGCTCCCTTGTTTCAGCAGTGCTGTGCATCATGCCTTTCAAGAGGCTTCTGCAGCATGTCCATGGCAACTGGCCCCAAGGTTCCTGGGGCAATTGTTGGCTTTGCTTGATAAGGGTATATGGGCGGCGCGGGCAGCCGATGTGGATGTTGCGTTTGTCGGTCTGTGTCGATCATAATTATCTTTCAGAGACAAAACGCCGCCCAGTCACCCACACGCTGGAGTGCCTTCATCAATTCCTTGACTCTGGTGCTCCTGTGCTGTTGTGGCAGGTGCCCTGCATGCCTTTCCGAGTTGTGTCGCTGCACGCTGGTTCCCCGTTGTCGAGTAGACGGGCTCAATTACTGGTGCGGTGGCACATACACTTTTTGTTACCGCAGTGACTCAAACGGTGAGTTTTGGAAGTGGTGCTGAATTGTCTGCCTACCGTACGATACCCAAGGAGATCAGGCACTGAGTGTTCATTCCAAAGTTCCACCAGGCTGTCAGGCAGCACAGCACCGTACTGCGCAGGAGTCACCACAATCCACGCACGACTCACAGCACATCAGCTTCACACCACGGCAGGACTCCTGTACAATGACTGTGGCTCACTGTACTCCACATATTAGGCAACATCCTCAAACCTGAACAAACTCTGAGCCAGACAGCGGCTTAAAGTGCAGCAAGCCAGCGAGTGTCTGTGACTAAGCTGCGGTCGCTGCGAATGCCCAACGACACGGTCGACCTCGACGAGTGCCTCCGAGTGAGTTTGCGCATCTCAATGTCAAGGGTGTCGCCGTCGTCGACCAGGGGCGTCTGCCTCGCACCAGAGATCCCCGGCGGCACTGAACTGGGCCTCTTGGAGCGGGTGACTCCCGCCTTGGCGTCAGACCGTTCGCTCGTGCTGGGCGCCTGGCCTCCAGCTGCTGACAGCACTGATGCTGTGGCAATGACACTGGACTCTCTTGGGGTGGCCAAAAGAGGGTCGGGATGGGCAGCAGGCTCGCTGCCGGGCTCGCTGCCGGCGTCGCTGCCGCTTTTCTCATCGATCTGTGCCAGCGAACTCGCCACTGTGAAGGTGTCGCTGGTTTGATGGCCCAGTTTCACACCCTGCGGTGCCGTCCGCTCGTCACGCCCTGAATTTCCATCATCGCCACGGTGGCCTTGTGAGCCAACATCGCTCCTGTCTCCTGCAACATACTTCCTGAGGAATTCCTCCAAGGTGTCGGCATCCAGCTTTCCAGACGCTGTCCGGATGCGCTCCAACATGCTGAGCTTGGAGTTGTTGCGCTTCAAGATTCCATGCACGTCGGACATCCTGGACTGCTGTGACGCCGGCCTCTCTCCCCTGCCCACCTCCTTGGCCGGGGCGTTGGGCATCTGCACCGCATGCCCAACGGGGCCTGCCGCTGCCATTTTGGGCTCCCCAGCGTCAAGGGAAGCACCTTGGGGAGGAAGGATCCAGGTGCTGTCCCCTGGCAACCGGCTGCCGGGTCGTGACGAGCACGCTGCAGGTGTTGGCCGCCCCACAAGATGGCCGCCTCCCTCACCCACAGTTTTTCCCTGAAGGGCCGATTCAGCGCCCCCAACACACAGGCTTGCGATGTCAAACGCGGCGTGTCCACCCAGCCACTGGCTGTGGCCTCCCGGCACCTCACTGGCAGGAACAAATCTTGTGGGCACCTGGGAAACGCTTCCATGCTTGCCTGGCACCTGTGGAGCCCAGGGGGCGGCGTGCCAGTCGGCAGCACCCGCCGTCCTATTCGCGGTGCAAGTGTCGGGGCTGCACCCGACACCTGAGCTCAGGATAGCGACCCCATCACCGCCGTTCTGCGACTTGGCCTCGAGGGCCTCAGCGATGCTCTTGAGGGCGCTGACGGCCTCCATGTGCTGGTGCCCAAGTTCGCTCATTTTGTCTTCCACCTTGCGCTCGGTCGCCAGATGGTACTGCGACAGCTCCTGCCGGAGCCTGCAGCCCCACAGGCATGTGTCCATTAACGGGATGCTGCTTGATGTCCCGGCTGATACAGTTGGACATTAACTGGGAGCACTGGCAGGAAGCACCATTATGGAGATGATGCCATTTGCGATGGCATTCGAACGCCAACTTGGCCTTTCACATTGATTCCATCAAAAGCAACTGCAGTGGCATCAATTGGCCTTTGCAGTTGGCATCTAGAAAATGATGGTTTCTACTGGTTTAAGGAATGGAGACAAAGCTTTTGTGATGTTCATGCACCTGTAATTTAAACCACAGGCTGTGTGGAATGGAGACAAAGCACTGGAGATCTTGATACTCTTGCAGTCTGACATACAGATCGTACCCAACAGAGGAGTGTTGCCTCTGCCCCCAGGCAAAGTCTGTTACAAGAGACAAGAGCTCAGGACCGCTTTCCATCAAGAGCGGAGGCTTGAATTCTGATCAATGCGATAAACACACACCACATGCTTGCCTCTTTAGGGATGAATACATGGTTGTCTTTAGACTGGATCTTGTCAAAAGCAACAAAAAAAAAACGCTCGCCACCGCTTGCCATATTTCGGCAGGCAGACGGGCAGGCGCCTTACCCACCCGTAACCGCCCACCACCGCGGGCCCCGTTCCCCCACCTCTCGAACTCCCTCAGGGCCACCCGGCTCGCATCCTCGTCGTTCTCCCCCCCCTCCGTTGCTTCCGCCCCCGCCCCGCGCTCCGCTGAACCTCCTCCAACCTCCCCCGCCTCGATCCCCACATCCTCCTCAATTCTCCCATCCTTCATGGCATCGCGCGATTTCTCGCTTGCCGACGTCGCCGCCGTGGCCACGCGCGACGCCTGCCTGGCGCCGTGCCTTGCGGCCTTTGAATCTTGGCGCACGCGCGTCCAGGCCTCGGCCACGGACTCCGCCACCGACTCCTTGGCGCTCTCCCTCTCGCGCTCCTTCCGCATCTGCGCCGCGTAGCGCTGCGACATGGATGCCAGCTCCTTCTGGATCCTGGCCTCCTCGAGGCGCTCGTCCGCCTTGCGCGCCTCCCTGGCCGCCTCCTGTGACAGCACTGGGAAGATGAGCTGATCTTCGACGGTCCTGTTGTGTCTGACTGTGTCTTGAACAGAAAGCTTTGTGTTGGCAAGGCTCTTGGCCGCTTGCCCAAGGGCAGCTGGGCTCGACAGGGAGAACAAAACATGATCGTTAATTACCTGATTGCGACTCAAACAGAAAGCTTTCCGTTCAAAGGGCAGTTGGGTTCCCCGAGGCAGCGGGCTTCGAGCTGGGGATCCGCAGCGCGCGAAGGCCGAGACGCAGCCCGGGAGTCCGGCAATCGGAAAGAGGCGCCGAGCGGCGCGAGAATCTTTCAAAGCAGCGGCGCCCACGTCTTCGACGCAGTCCACTGTTGCCCTGAGTGTTTGGGGTGCTGAGGCGGTTGGCGTGTGGAACGCGGTGTGGCACGTGTTGGATGCAGCTTCCATGCCGCTTCCGGACAGCCGCATTCAGTGAGCAAACATCACGCAATTACTATCATC
Organism: Ostreobium quekettii; assembly: GCA_905146915.1. Taxonomy (NCBI): domain Eukaryota; kingdom Viridiplantae; phylum Chlorophyta; class Ulvophyceae; order Bryopsidales; family Ostreobiaceae; genus Ostreobium; species Ostreobium quekettii. The sequence continues at coordinate 93,963 of CAJHUC010000626.1, read as the reverse complement.
TAGGCAGCGCCACTGACGAAGGCAGGCAGGGTCGAGGGGTGGCGATCCCTGAACGGGAATTATACGCACGAGTCCACGGCAACGGTTTACAGCCGAGGCAAAAGGACAACAGACGTTCTGTCCTTTATACTCAGTCCGTTCGTCAACATCCTTAATGCAATTCCTAGTGCTTCGTCATCTTTTCATACATTCAGTTATTAATAACACTCAATCAGTTCTAGCCGTAACACCACCATGAGCAGCAGCAATTGAATGGTCATTCAATGTATCGTTATCATTTCATCATGCGCTGTTGGCCTGTCGTGGTGTGCAGCACGTCGTGATCGCCACCAATTTACGTCATCTGCCAACTCTTTCGATAGGATGTACCCCTGCGCCTGACAGGTGGTGGCTGGCGCACACGACTGAAGCATTTTGCCGATCACATGCCGAGATTGAGCAACGACCTTGGAGCAGCAAAAGCAGAGCCTTAACGGCCCACCACAATTTCGGAGGAAGCGTCGCACTCCGCACTACCATATTTTATTAAACCCTGTCGCATAGTAGCATAACGCTTAGCCTTTTTTTCGCGGAGAAACATCAAGTAAAAATCTTTCGGACCAACATCAAAGCAAATAGATAACACTCCGGAAAACTGCAGAGAAAACAGCGTAATGTTTTTGATGCGGAAGGGTTGAACAAAATACGCTATGCAACCGCACCAATTGGCCTCGCCAGACAAAAGATAGTTCAAGCCAATTGCAGCAGCGTTGCTACAGCTCCCCCGAAGTCTCACAGCCCATCGCAAAAAGTTGGCTGCCTACTAAATTCCTTTGTTTCAAATGGCGGTGACGGGAAGAGGGGGTGACGATTGCATGGCTGCTGTGTGGTCGTCTTTGCTGATAAGTGTTTTATCGCAAAGCTAACTCAAGAGGTTCTTCGCCCGGCCCACCTCCTTCTGCCGTTTATCCTCGATCTGCTTCTGAAGTGCCTTCTGCAAAGCGCGGGCGGCCCGCTGCCGGGCCTCCATCTCCGCCACGGACATGAACGCCCGGTCGGACCTGAAGTTCACCAGGATCTCCGTGCCCCCCAGCTGGGACTGCCTGCGGGCGGCCCTGTCGCCGGCGCCCAGCTGTGTCGCAAAGCGCCGCACCTCGGAGACACTGCCCTCCTCCGCCGTGCGAGGAGGCGCGACCGCTTGGCAGAGCCTGTCGCCGTCCACAGGGGCCTGGGAGCCGAGGGCACCAGAGCAACTCGCAGATGTGATTCATAATATGTTGTTTTAAACGATGTTTGAGTAATTTAAAAATGAAGATCGTCACTGAAATTACACTAGATTTAATTCAGCGTGCAAGCGTGTCGGTGCCGTTGCCACTTTTTTGTTTCATTGTCATAATCATTGGTCGATTTTATTGATTGCTGTCTTGACAGCGTGCATTCGAAAACTTCTCTACATTTCCATCATAACATTTTCATCATCCGAGGTCACGAGTGACACATAAAATTTCGGAACATAGCAAAATGCATCCTCAGCGGGAGTATCAATATGCAATGAAAATATCCACGACATTTTCTGGTCGGCGATGCACACGCTGGTCTTGGTCAATTACGCCACAGCCGACAGACAGCCGCAACTGCATCCTTCAATTTATTGACAGTTATTGATCAGTTCAGATGCCCATTGTAAAGCGGCAATTGTCGTTCGCATTACCATCCGACGCCAGGCCGTCTGCCCAAAGCAGAAATGCCGACAATCCCTTAACCATTCCCAAGTTTGTCCTTTACTAGGAGGATGAACGGTAGATTGGCTACTAGCAATTAATTCATCGTGAATGTATCACTCAATTTAGAGCCGATTACTCTCGCATTATATCCACTTCAACTGATGGAGACTTACGCCTCTCATACCCACGAACGAAGACGGCAAAGTAGGTCGAAGATGGCGCCAAAAGCTGGTCATGACCGTTTCAGTGCTCTCCGTTATAACTCGGCTTACATCGCCACTACAGGATCTGTCAGAACACAAACGTTCCAAAATACGAACGCAAACTCGTGAATTTTCGATTTACTCACCACTGGACCGGACGGTGGACCAACCGCTTGAGCGGGAAAGCACCCGCTGGGCGCCGGCTTTCCAGCCCTCCCCGTGTCCTGTCCCGCCCAGCCGCTCGCCAGCGCCACCGATGGATCCAGCCCCTGCACCTCTGCCTCTACCCTGAGGGCCTCCAGCATCTCCGCTTCCTTCGCGCGCCGTCGCTCCTCGCGCTTGCTTAAAATTTGCGCCTCCAGTTCCGAGCGGTATGCCTCCTTGCGTCTCTGCTCCTGCTCCTTCCGCAGCTTCAGTTCCGCTTCTCCGGGCCCGAATCCCGAAAGAGTGCCTTGCGGAGAATCTGGCCAAGGAGTGGATTCAGGCTGAATCGGGGTCTGCGTCTATTCTCAACAGACAAATGAAGGTCATTACTAGATCACATGACGCATCCAAAATGCGTCAAAATGACATTTCTTGACCCATTGGGATTAGTTTCTAATATTTCTGAGTCTTTCGTCCCTTGTAAAAATGGCAAGTCCGAGTCGTCAGATTCCACATATGATCGCATTGTGGCAAAAGCTCAATGGATGTAATTGCCTTTTGCGTCCTATTCGAACAGCGTTCTGGATCTTCTGCACGCATCGTGCAGCAACATGTTACCGCACAACATATTGTGTGCACAAGATCAATTGTGTCCCTTTTTTGGTTACGTGGACAACGTGTACGTTGGTCAAACGGCAAACAAAAGACAGTCCTCACATCTTATAAAGCTATATCGGTCCAACTGATCCATTTACAATGTCCAGAACCACTGGAACAGAAAGCAATGCACACAAGCGCCAAAGCACCAACGGCGACCTTCAAGGGAAGAATAATACAGGCAACTAATGTAAAATACTGTGTCTTGAACCATTTTTTCCCTGCAACTTGCTATTCGACAGGGAAGATGGTGCGCGGTGGCTCAAAGTCGTCGCGTGTCGATCGGGGCGTGGAAGGCGTCACCTAATTTCTCCCTCCTTCTTGCGAATTGCCGGTGGTGCGGGTCGTCCTGTTCTCCGCTCGCAGTTCGGCCCTGATCCCATTCCGCCATTTGACGCGGCGGCCAGGGTTGCTGTGCGGCGGCCGGCCACGCGTTGGGGTCTGCCAAACCACCAGGTCCCTCAGGCACCGAGACGGGCAGCTGCGGGCACGCAACACACCTTTTCAAACGCACGCCGCGGATTTGGGGCTTAAATTGCATCGGTTGTTAACTAGTATAATGACTGTCTAGCTGGAAATAACAGGTCTGGTAATATTTCCAAATGGAAAAGGCGTTGATGCGCGGAGCAGTTTTGAGTAAATTTCGCGTGCTGCCTAATCCACTTACGTGCGACACCTCACATGTTTAATATGCTCGTCGAGCACGGCAAAACTGTGGCTGACGTTCGCGTTTCTGTCTGCGAGGAGGCCGCTTATCCGCATTGTCCCGGCGTGGCCATCGCTTGCGATGCTCAACATTGATTGATGACGAACAATGCGCCTCATCAGCGACGCAAGATCAGCACCATACATGCACAGCATGAGAGATGCAAGGACATTAATTGGTATTGAGCGACACACAATGTTGTTCTAGCTCTCTCTTGGGGCAATTGCAGGATTCTAAAGATCTTCTGTGCTTCAATATGAGACAATGTGAGCCCTAGATGCTGAAATCTGCGGACAATTGTTCCAATATTAATGCGGTAGCGCCATGAGATTCAATGAGGACTACAGGACAGCAGGTCTCGACGTGCGTCAAACGGAAACTTTCGAAAGATCCATGTTAAGGGGCCACTCTCTGCTCCCGAAAACCAGCTGAAAACTGTTCTGAGAATTGAAAACAGCGCCGAAAAGTATAAATATTGTGAAAATTTCGATTATTCGAAACCAGTTTCAAACGTGGTACGAAATTTGGTATATTTCCTGATGCTGTCTTTACCAAGTTCATTTCCTGCAGATCCAGGGAGCTTCTCATACTTACCCACAGTCGCAGGTGGCGCCACCGCTCCAAGGGCGCGATTCACCACCTCCGGCCACCTCTCGCCCAGTGGCACAAGCAGGCCGTAGCCTCCCTGTGCCGCCACCCCCATGCCTCCATTCTCATGCGCGACACTTTTCACAAGCTGAGCACGGGCGGCGCCTCCCTCCAGTCCCCAGCGGTCAGACGGCAAATTTCTCGCCATTTCATCATTACTAGTACCGAGCAAATGCCCCCGCTCCTGTACGGGTGATGGCTCACTTGTGGGGCAACACCGTTTGGGGTCCAATCGACCACAGTCATGACCTGCTGCCGACGCCAGCATTTGGTTGGTCCGTTGTTGTTGCTCTGCGAGATGCCGCCTGGGGGCAGGATGGGGAGGCGAGAAATCGACCTTTCCTTTCCCTGCAGCGCTCGACACGCCTCCTCGCCTTTTAGCCCTTTCCTCCCTTTTCTTATCTTCTTTCTCCGTGATTTGGGCGCGCAAAAGAACGGCATATTCTCGCTTTATTGCATCGTCTTCGACCTGACACCCGCTTCGAGAACGTCAGTGGGCTTTCCTTCTCAAGGGAATTGGAAAAGGCGACGGCTTTTGCTCAACTCGGAGGCAGCAGCCCTGGCCGTGGCCATGATGCATTCTGATGGGTCAGGTATTGCGGGTCTAGCACGGACGGTGACGTGCGCAATTTTGTTTTAAGTTATGACTCATAACACCATCTGTAGCAAATCTTCTTCTCCTTCAGTTCGGAAGCACCGAAGGGAGTAGAAGAAAAGAGTGGAGAGTGCTAGAGGAGGTCAGTTTTTCAAACACGGTTGTCGTGCGCAGTTTCCAGCAGTGGTGGCCTTGGTTTCTCCTGGCGGGTGGCATGAATCAAAGCAGCTGTTCCTCATTCCTTGTCGCAAGGAAACCTCCGGCTAGCAGAGCTGTGATTCACAATTTAATCATCGCAAGCATATTTAATTTCGTTCTCAATTTACATATCGAGCATGGATTCTTGGCAAACGCTTGCAACGGTTTGCGCCCAGCTTCTAAGCTAACGCCCCCCTTGTTGCTGTTGAGGTCAAAAGAACACCATAATGCGAATGCCGCCCCCCACTGCGAATAAATGCTGCCTGCCTGATTGCAGCTGCAGTGATTTGCACTTTCAATGCACAGGATGTTGGCGTCCTTCTCATGGAGGAAACAGCGGCCTAGCAGCTGCACACAAGACCTGATATGTGCTATCGCTTTTCTCGTTAGTTGCACTCCAACCCTGTTCAAAATGGCTGCTGTTGGTGTCAATTCAGCGCCAGGAACGTCACACGCAAAATCAAGGCCGTAGCCGCCAACTCTATGCTACAAGAGGCAAACCTAGAGTCTTTGAATTGTTCATTACAATCAAATCTACTGCACCAATGAAGTCCAGAACCCGCTAGATTCAATTTTCCCAGGAGATACCAATCGGCGACAATGTACCTAGAGAAGCCAGCCGCCATGGAAGCCAAAACAGTGCCATGCCATCGCCATGGTTGTTATTCTTGCTTGTTTTCAAACACCCATCTGCACCACATGCTTGTCTTGTGAGACAAACCCAGTCCCGTGAATTCAGAAAGGCCTAACCGTTGCAGCCTCAGCCGCGCCCGGCCCCTCTGCAAACGCCTAAGGATGTTCAGTACATAGAACAGCGCGAGTTCTCCAGCTCCTGAGGCACGATTTCAGAGGCATCTGGAGCGCGGCTTTGGCTTACTAAAGCCTGCACCGGACACTGAAATATCCCGGGACCGTGCCATATTCCGACCTGCTTCCTTTCCCAGTGGTTGGTATCACTGCGGAACACGTCCCACATGAGGCCATGGTCGCCCCGCCGCAGAGCCGCGTACTCCATCCCCTTCGCCATGCCCGCCGCGCCTCGGCGTTACGCCTCAGCGCCACGCCTCGCCGTTACGCCTCGCGGCCCCTCAGCCCCCAGGCGGCATCCCTGCGCAACCCCGGGGGCGCAGCGGTTGCCTTCGCCTCGAGAGCCCAGGCGCCAGGCGAACGTCATGGTTTGACTTGAGTCAACAAGATGGTTGACTTAGTCAACACCGTTGGCCGACCGATGACTTGAATCAGCCCGAAAATGAGTGTTATCGTCGAAAAAATATCGACCAATCAGTACTTTGTAAAGCTCGACAGTACTTAAAGCACGGTGAAGCAACATCCAATATCAACAAGTACATGATTGACCACACTAGTGTAGCCAGAATGGTGGGTTGGGGGGCCATGGGGTGGGCACGGGTGAGACCTCAAATTGACCATGGAGTGGTACAAGCCGCTACCAGGGGTGTTGGACGGCTTAGTCCATTTAAAACATCGTACAGAAGGGAAACGCACTGCGCTGTGCTGCTGCTGCTGCACGTGTAGTTAAAGCATACATGGCGAATAGCAAACTGTCCTGGAGGGTTATGGCAGTTTGGCGGCTCCGGGCGTGATTGAAAATGCTCTCCGATCATCCAAGATGCAAGCTGACGACCTCCTTAGGCGGCTTAGCCACCTGGGAAATCGGTAGACGTTGATGCAGTGTTGTAGCTGCATTGCTTCCACGAATGCTCACATGTCAATATCGAAGAGCGCTGATGTGTATGCGAATGTTGTATCAAGGCCGACACAATGGCCTCGCTGCACCATGTTCGTTGCTGCATCAATGATACTCTACACACAATATTTCATCAACGTCAACCGTTTGCCAGTTGTGCAGGACTCAGGCGATTTCGCAAGCGCAAATCAAGATTCGGGTGCCACGTGCACGGTATGGGAATGCGATTTCGATATGATGGTAGTCTTTCGTGTGTGATTGGTTTTCCATACGACGTACGTTGTATCGGCACGTGTGCTGACGTAATACTGCACGCCAATACATTTGCTTGGTGTACCAGGTCACCTGAATATGAATCTGATAAAAATCTGGTGAGCTGTAGAAGGAGGGAAACGAACAAGGAGAAGGATATGCACAAGGAATCTAGAGCGAATTCAGGCAGTGAGTTCACGTGAAGCATTTAGAACTGAATCAAAATCGCAAAGGCCAGATGCTGCAAGTCCCAACGGCAGCTCAAGAAAAAAGAAAATCCTTCCCTACCTCCGTTCAACGTCATCCACATGGCACTTGTTTGGGTGAAATAATAGAATACGTACGACGGTCGAAGATGAACATTTAGGAGCCGGTTTTAGTAACCCCTGCCTCATCAGGGTGAGTGCGCCAACCTTCGGACGCAGCAGAAATCCAATTTTTCCATTGCTGGCCTTGGGTGATGGCTGGCAGCGATCCCATTCGCCATGGCAATTTTGGGATGTTGCTAGGAACACAGAAGATTCGACCTTTATTGCCTGGAGCCCTGGGGCGTCGAAACAGTGTGAGTCTATTTTCTTTGAATTTAGGTATAGTTTTTGGACACCATCCTTTCAACACCACGAATGCAAAGGACTTCCGCCTGACCGGGCTCCTGAACCCTCCCGGTCATGTTCCCCACACGACAAAACATTACAACAAAGGTGTCCATCACCGATAACTCCACATACCCGAGGTCCCCGTACTTAACAGTTTGCCCTTTCGCTTCGCCCATGCTTCACTTCACTTTCTCCCCTGACTGGACCCCGAGTCAGCCCCCTTTCCCGTACTGCTAACCACACCTTCCCTAGCTCTCCCACAACTCAACCGAACTCCACTCTCTAGGGCGGGAGGGCTGGGTGCGAAACAAGATAAGAGAGGGACCGAGGGGGGAGTCTAAATAGCCGTCCCCGCTCAGCCCCGCCAGAGCCCGCCAAGTCCAAGGGCGCCAAACCGACGGCACCTTGGAAACTACGTACTTTGACTGACCCAAGGTACTAGAGAGGGCCAGAAACCCGTTTGAAAACGACTGCGACTGATTCGAATCTCAGCGCAGCCCACCCAACGTCGTTCTGGGTGGAAATCTATTAACAAGATAGTTAATGTCATTTCTGTCCGTACTGGATGAGGTTTGAACACAAAACACTGACGTAACAGTGATGTAAAGGTACAGCTAGCATTTATTGTCGGATGGAGGAGTAACAATGCAAAAAAGCATCGGGTCATCATAGACTATGTTGCAGAACTTGAAGGGGGGCATCACACACATTCTGTGCGTTGACATGTGCTTGAAACCGCGGCGCACGGGCGACGCTCTGTCACTTTACACCACATGCAGTCAACGCATTCACCCACGCACACACCAAGGTGCCCGCCCTACACACCACCACACTGCGAAGCAAGCCACGGGATCGTCCTGTTGCCGCCAGACATGCGCCTATATGGTCGCTTGTGTTCGCCGGCCCGTTCCAAGAGCCCCAAGATGGCGCCAAAAATGCTTCGTTTGTCTTGAGAAGCCTGAGATTGATCCCATCCCACAACCATACAGTTTCCCACCAGCAATCCCACTCGCGCTCGTCCCACATTCCGCACACCGACCAGCGAACGAGGCTCCGTTGGTTTGCATCCGGCACAGCAGCAATCTGCCGTTTGAGAAAGAGCCTGCCCGTGTGCATACCCTTCTCAATGGCCCCTGCCAGTCAGCTGTCCTGCAGCACTCGTCATACAACATCCACCCGGTGGACAGGCCACCCACCCACTGCTGTTCTCTATGCACTGCTATGCATCGTCAAGTCTGCAAGCCCTTGCACACAATCTGCCCTCACTCTAGGGTTACACAAACATAAATGGCTGGATGCCTGCCCATGTTGCACTGTTTTTACATGCTGTCAATGCGCCCCAGTGGCATTTTCCATCACAAAAGCACAGCCCCCAGGCCCATCCAAATCGCAAGTGAACAACTCAACAGCTGCAGCCCACCGGACCCCTCTCACACAAGTGCCTGGCATCAACTAGCATTGGTGGCGCTCACAAGACGAGCAGCGCACATCAAAGGCCAAGGCACTGGGACAATGCCCTATGCAGCAATGTGCGGTGGAAGTAAGGGGAACACTGCAACATGGCACAGTACCAATCAATCTTGGCAAGACAAAGACACCCAATCTTCTTCCCCGCCTCCATCGTTGCCTGGCCATTGCTGGTATCTTGACTCATCACATGGCCATGAGACACACGGCTAAGAGTATCAAGAGTGCAAGAACCGCCGCAACTGCATGCCACTGGTACTTGCTCGCAATGGCTTCAATTCCTCCCTTACTCCTCCGTGGCATGCGTTGTCTGGCGCCCACAGACCTAGTTTTGACAGCAACATCAGGGGTGCTGTGCCGCGCTCGGGGCTCCTCCTTGGCCGTGACCGCCTTGGGCACAGCCACAACTTCCGTCTCTGGGACAGAAGCAGCTATGGCACTGCAAGACACTTCAGCATCCGCATTGGGTTCCACAGATGTTCCCTGTGTTTTCGTCTCTTCACTGGCTTTCTTGGCATCGGCCTCCCTTGCCTGCTTTCCCTCGATGGCCTTCTGGCGTCGTTTCTGCGCCAAGGTCTTGCTCCTCTCCTTCCGGCCCTTGCCTTCCTGAGCTATCTTTTTCTGAACGTCTTTGTCATTGATCAGCTGGGCCACTTGCTCCTTGGCAGCAGCTGGCAGCTCGAACGGAAGTACATCTGGGGCAGCAGAGCTGTTCATGCTGTTATTCATGGGCAAATGATTGACTGCCTCCTTCTTGGGAGCAGGTGGCTTTCTTGGTTCAGTGGCAGAGTCACCAACAACGGGCTCGCACTCTCTTGAAACCCCAGATGGCTTGAGCAGAGGATCTGCACACCCTGCTTTTTCTGCAGCCAGCTCCGCCGTGGCAGCTGCCAGAGCGCGCTCAATGACGGCGTCTGCCTTGCTCTGGCCAGGCTTCAGAGGCACATCAAGAATTGAACTGGTGGGCTCCCTTTTTTTCCTGGGCTTCGGTTCTCTTGGCTCCACATCTGCCTCCGGCATACCGACCACCACACGGGGCGCTTGCCGCTGCGTCTCCCAGGCTTTGAGATACTCCTCCCTGTACGCCGTGTCACTGTTCAGCTTTGCCATCATGGCCTCAGTCTGCTGCTCGCAGGCCTCCTTGGCTTCCTCGATCTTGCCTTCTGCCACCATTGCCCGCACCTTCTTGCTGAAGGCCCTGTTATTTCGCCAAGCGCCCTGCCTCCCCCCGCGGCCTGTGCCCTGAGCCACCCTCAGTTGCTTGAAAGTCGCGTCTTTGGCAGCAGTCACCTCCGCCCTTTCCTTAAGCACCTCCCTCACCTCCTCATCGATTCTCTTCTCCACCTTCAGCAGCTCACGCTGCACATTCCTGCAAGAATCCTCCTCCTCTCGTAGCACTTTGAGCTCCCTGTCAGCTTGGCTTAGGTAGGCCATGTCCTCCGGGGTGGGAACCTGTGCATTTACAGACGCCTTCTTTGCCGCATACTCGCGAACACGTGGCCTCTGGGCCTGCAATTTCTTGATCTGAGCAACGATGTCCTTCTCCTCCCTGAAGGACAGAGACAAAGCTGTTCATCAAAACTACCATACCCTGGCCCGACACTACCAACAGATTCTCAAGGGACCCAGATGTGCTCAATTCCATTTACCATGCTCAAATGGAACTATTCGTACAATGTACCTAGACACACCTGGCGGATGATACTGGCCCTGTTCAGGGGTGTTCATCAATCGTGGATAATAGCTGCCAGCATAAAATGGGGTTGTAACATTTCCTCGATGTGATGTTGTCATATTAGCACCAATACCAACAATGTTGTTTCCTTTCCAAAGTGCTATCTGAGCTATGATATAAACGTCTTCAACAGAACCAACTGTACTCACCTGTGAGACACCGTCTCGTGCTCGATACTGTACTCCAGCCCGGCTATTCGCTTGTCAAGCTCCTCCTCTGTCAGGTACTCCAGACCCTGTCGGCTGTCCCTGAGCTCCCTGTTGGCTGCACTGCTTCTGCGGCTTGCGGCCCGCAGGGGCTGAACCTCCTGCCTCTTGGCTCGTACCCGCTGCTGGGAGGCACGCAGGGCTTCCTGTGCTATCTGCGTGTTGGCATGCGCCTGGTTCTTGTCCATCTGCACATACAAACGGAAAGCTGTCGTTACAGCCATTGACGTACCACTGACGAGCGGCTCCCAAGAGCGACCTGAATGCTGGTCTTTTGAGAGAACGAGGGACAGAACTGCTGCCATTTGCTTGTGTAGTTGGATTCTTCTAAACCAAACGGGAATCTCCCGTGTAGAGAATTGTTGCATGGAGGAGGCTCAGTGCATAAAGAGGGCAACAATGGCCCACTACACACTGCTCCATGTGCAAACCTACAGGAAAGTGCAAAACTAAACACACAATGTACAATGCACAGTGATACAACAAACCAATGCCATAGTCGGCTGTGGTGTGCATCAGGATGGCACTGGATCAATAAATGGCACAAAGCGGCATTTGGCGCCAGTGTACAAAAATGGAGGGGCCTTCAGCCTTGTTGTGAGTGCAGCCCTTGTGCCCCTGTGTGTGTGGCCACACTATTTCTTTCCCACTTGGGCATTGAACCGGACTTTTCCCATTTACTGTCCCTGGCCCTCAGCAAACACAATGCTCCTGTCAGCAGAATGCGCTGCCTGCATTACCATTAAACGTGTTGCCATCAGCAGCGTGCACCTGACTCTCTCATGCAGTCACTACTTGCCAGGAGGGGGTATTGGGTCAAAGTCCAAACACAGCTGGCAACATCTTTACTGCACGCGTAGCACCACCATTGAGAGGGCAGCTACCCATGAAACAGGAGCACACCTGGGGCCACTAGTTCCTTGGCAGGACTCAACAATTTCCCACTCTCAATTCCTTAGCGTCTCATTGTGTGCACGCTTCCTCACTGACTGGGTGAGCCACAGGTCGTCCCCTGAACCAACATTGAATCAATACGCCTTGATTCTGCTCAACATTTTGTGTCTGCATGCTGGGATGTAGCCAGTCACTGTGCACTGCTGTTGTTTGCACAAACCTGTCTTTGGATATAACATGGCCTTTAACTTTCCTGTGAGGTGCCACAGGGCACGTACTTGGTAGTAGTATAGGGTAGCAATTTGACTCCTAACTGTGCTGGAATAGTTCTCAAGAAAAAAAGAACAATGCCTGGCCGCACATCACCAGCATCGGCTGCAGCCTTACCACATGCACTACTCATCCCACCCTGACAATCAACACAATGTCTTGCATGGTTTTCCTGTTGGAACTGAAGAGCTTGCCATCAACCTCTACATATGCCAAACATATCAAAACATTCTTGCTCAGGCGGGGGCTGCCCATAGCGTGCACGAATTCTCTTCAACAAAAATGACACAGTACCATCTTTCAAAAGGACCACGTCCAAAAGTGGCATGTGGCGCACCCTCTTCACTCTCAGCGTCTCCGTCAGCAGCTTCACAGACGCGACGTGCATTTCCAACTCCTGCTGGAGCCTGGCCACGGCCAGGCCGTCGAAACTGGGCTTCGCGATCCTCACGAAGTACCTGCCAAGCCAGGCGTCGCACAGCCCACCATCACAGACGACCCAGAGCTCCCGATCCAATACAGACCCCGAGATCGCGCTCAGAGGCGGCGCTGGCGGCACGCCAGACAAACCAGAGGCCGCCATCCCGCTGTTCGAGATGAGCATTTTGAGATGCATCACACAGGTACGCAGACGCAGCGACCCGTTCCCACGCCCACGGGCAAAACCATCGAGACTCCAAATTCGGGCCCCCCGACTCCAAAAACCCACGGGACGTCCCGAATCGCGCGCCCTTCCCCTCGCGCCCCGCCACTTTCGAATCATCTGCCACGCACAACAACCCACATCCACAAATCTCAGTCCAAAGTCCCCACCCACCCAATCGCCCACCCATCCACGCACACCCCTCATGTTCTGGATTTCATTCTTGCTGCCGGTGAACATACAGCGCTGCAAAGCGGACGACGGCCCATCTCGTTCTTGCCATGACGGGGGGTACACCTTTGGACCCTGCGGTCTCCTAGGACAGCAACACATCTTGACGCTCTTCCCCCCCCCTCCCCCGGCGGTTCCCTTAACCGAGATTAAATCCCTCAAGGCGACTCACAGTCCGCGCAGGGGCTCCTCTGGCTCCTCCCCGGGCGGGCCCTCAGCGGGTGGTGCCGCCCTCCGTCTCCTCCGCGGCGCCCTGCGCCTGGGCGGCGCCGTGTCGCCCCACTCCACCCTCCCCCCCTTCCCCTCATCCCTTCTCCCGCTCTTTTGGCCATCGTCGGCCTTGGGTGGCTGGGCGGGGTCGGCCGTGGCCATGGGGCGGGGGGGGCCCTGCCTGAGGCCTGCCCTTGCCTCGGCCACCAAAGGGCTGTGTATTCCCCCACCGGTGTGGGCGGCTCAGTACTGCGGTAGGAAACATGGGAGGGTCCACTTTCCCCGGACATTCAAGATGGGGTGGTCCCCAGTCTGACATTGGGCTGCCGGCGCTGCTGGCTGGTGGCGTGCCGCTTCGCGGTCGTGCGCCGCGCCTGGCCGCAGCGCTGCCATCGGGACTTCGCGGCTTGGCGGTTTGGTGGCCTGTTGGCACGGCGACTTGTTGGCCTGGCGGCTTGGCGACATGGCTGCGGACGGAGAACGCGGTGCTGTGGGCCGGCCGCGCTCTTGCGCGGCGTATGATCGGCGCGCCACTGATGGGTCCTTTTGCGCGTCGCGCAAGGGGGGGGACAGGCTTGGAGGCCGAGAGGAGGCCTGTGTGTGCCGAAGGCGGTGCCCCTGACGATGCTCCCCCGCCTGGGACCGAGACTGGCGTCTCTCCTGGAAGTCCGCGGAGCTGCGCAGTTGCCGGATCTATTTTTTTTTCTGATTTGTCCATTTGTGTCCTTTGCCTCATCAATTGTTTTCTGATTGGGTCCAACTTTTTGTGCTTCTTTTGGGCGTCCACAGGGAGCTGTTGGCTTCCCAGCGTCCATTTCTTTCCTATCCGAGCACTTGTGATAGTGTCCATTCGCGGGGCAAGCGCACGGGTGTTTGGCAGCCCCGATTGTGGAACGTGACGCCAGCGGGCCTCGCTTCAGGGAAGTGGTCCGATGGCCAATAAGGACGTGCCTTTGGTGCATCCTCTACGGTCCGCCACTCTGAGTTGGGGTGAAGTGGGGGTTATTGGCCCGTGCATGTGGGCCAATCGTTTGGGTTCAAGAGTCGCGTCACCGACAGCACTTCGCTTGGGCACACTCTTGTCGCGAAAGAAGCCAATTGAACTGAACCAATGCAATTGCCTTCTGCACCAACATGGCAGCACAGAGGACTGTACGAATTGGAGGCACGGATGCTGCCTCTGCCAGCAGCCTTTGTTGGCAAAAGGATAGCAACAGCAGGACTTCGTGTTGGCCTTTGTGGGTCTTAGGGTGCCTCGTACTGAGCTTTGGCGTGCTGCCTTGCAGCAAGCAAGAAGTAAGTCGGCTTGGAGTGGTGATAAAGAAAATGAGAATAGGCCAAGTGGCAAAGTAAAGGATTTCCAACATGTGAATAGATTTGTGCCCTTTCTTATCCAAGGGCTTGCAATGCACGGCGCAATTGTTCTGTGGTGCAGAAGAAGGGGAGGATAAGGCGGGCAGCGGCAAGCAACAGAGGCATGGGATATTTGTCTTGGACCTGTGATGACTGAGCACAACCTCTGGCCAGGAGGCAGGGATGGCAAAGGCACACAAGGTCTCCATGGCCTTCTTGCAGGCTTGGGAGAACCTTCCTGGAAGACTGTACTAAATATTGTGCTGAAAATTGCAGTCTGCAGGCAGGGAGAAGCCGAGACCTCTGCATCAAGTGTCTGTGTGTTGTGTGAGAACTGCTTTTCTTACCTACAGAGGTCTTGGATCTGCACAGAGCATGACACCATCCGGCTGCATTCTGTGCCGAAACTGCCAGATTGGAATTGTCATCCCAATCGTTGTCTCATACATCCATCCCACAAAAGGTTGTGGTGATGACGTGCAGTCGGCATAAGGGTTTGCCCATGGGCAGCATTCTGTGCTGTCAGTGGTAGTGAATCGAAATTGATGCTGATATTGCCTTGGTGCTGTAGCTGACACCCATGGTTGATGGGAGCTTTGCTCAGGCTGGGGTGTTATGGTTCCAGCCTTGAAGGCACATGCTGCAAAAACACTACACAGAGACCCTAAAATGTGTCAACAGTTTGAGGTTGGAAACTGGAGCAGACTTGGCATTGTGCTTCATTTTGTTGCTGTGCAAGCATCCACACGTCGCCAGGTACACTCGGGTTTGGAGGTTGCTGCAGCTGTTGCGGCCTTACTGGTGCCCACACAGCTTTGTAGAGTTTTGTGGACTGTGACTATTGGGATACAAATTTAGGTGCTCTCAGCGCAGAGTTGGTAGCAGGTTTTGCTTTTCTCGGCACAAAGTTGATGCCAGTGAATCCAGTGGAGGGAAGGTAGGTGTCAACAGATGAATACTGGCGAGACAGATTCCCTCGTCTGCTCACGATCTGAACGACAGTGTTGGTTGAAGGGCGTACAGCTTAGCTGGCTAGTGGTAGGGTGTACCTGAACATGGTGTTGTGGTCTTGTGGTCTGCAGGTTTGTCAGGGAATCGCCCGCCTGGGGTGATGGGGAATGAAAGCTTGTAGACGTTCATTTTGGTGCCACAGACTGTCAGGGGAATACTGCTGGGGCTATTGGGGACCCAAAGGGTTGAAGCTGTTCACCCAAACCTCTTTGTCGGGACACACGATTCCCTTGTGTATGGGAACGTATGGGCACGCTCTTCAGCAGCAAGAACATTTGCGGGTAGAAATGCAATTACTCTCCCAGGAGGTGTGTGTCCGGGAGCCTTGCAACCCCACAAACTCCATTCACTATTAATGTGAACTCCGCCAGAGCACCTCGGAGAGTCCGGGCGGTCATTTTGGCAGCCGTTCTTGTGACGTGGACTGCGCCGGCCAACGGACTGTCTTGCTCAGTGACGACAATGCCCCCTTTTGTGCAGCTCTGCCTTTTCTGTTGCGACTGTGGCTACTTGCGAGCCCGCCAGAGAAGACCCAGCCGCCTTGGTGGCCCGTGAGTGGGGGCATGGGCCACAAGAGTGGGGACCTCTTGCTTGGGCTATGTGCAGCAAACTCAAACACCAATCCCTCACCACTTGACCATGGCTCAAACGATCCCCGTGTCAGCCATGTGGGTGTTGGTGATGTGTTTTCGGAAGCTGCGTTTCCTGGGGGCCTTGCGCGGCCTCTCCACCTGCTGCCTCTCGAACACGCCCCGCCGCTTGGCCCTCACCAGGCCCGCCTTTTTCAGCGCCCCCTCCAGCTCCTCCTCTGTGCCCTCGAACTTGGACTCCCTGAACAAGGCCTGCACCTCCTCACTCACCACCACGTGCAGCAGCTTGGGGTCATTGGGGTACACCACGTCGTTGTCCTTGTCCAGGCTGCGGTATACAAACACCCTGCGGCCCTGCCTCAGCTCCTCGAGGTCCCGCGCGACCTCGGGGTAGGCATCTGACAGGTCCCCCCATTTCGTCCCGCTGGGGTTCCCCCTCACGTGATTGATCAACTGCTCCTTGTCCCTGACGTGGTCCAGCTTGGGCTTGTACAAGTACCGCCCATCCTGCAGCTGCTCCACCCTCTCGTTGGCCCGCAGCTTCTCCAGCAGGCCCGGGTCGTCCATCTCCACCTGGCACTTGGCCGTGATCTCAGCCGCGGACATCAAGCCCCCATGCTGCCTCAAGCACTGAACCACGTCCTTGAGGCGCTTGCTGACGGGCACCTCGGGCACGCGCTTCTGCGCCTGGGTCCTGGGGGGGTCATTCTTCGGCCGGCTTGACAGGAGGGATGCGGCCGTGTCTGGGGCGGCTCGCTTCTGGGCGGCCGCCTTCGAGCTGTCCTTCTTGGCGCGCGACCGTGCGGGTTTCTTCTTGACCTCGGGGCCGCCGTTCTTGCCCTGCAGCTCCGCCAGGTGGGTGAAGATGGTGGCCTCGAGGTTGGTGTGGCCGGACATCTCAACCTGGGCGGGCACCTTGTGCCTCAGCGCTGGCTGTACCACAGCCGGGGCACAGATGGCCCCGCGGGGCAGCGCAGGGCCCCAAAGGTGGGACTCCCAAGCACATCAGGGGAGGGACGGGCAAAGCGCTGCCCACCCCCCACGCTCCACTGCAGTTGCCACTGGTTGGCTGGCCAGGCGAGGAGAGCCGGTTTGGATAGCTGGGCGGCTGCCACGCTGCACGTGTGGCAAGCTCCCCACCCCAATCCGGCGCCTTGCTCACCTCGGGACGCCCAGCGGGCGGCGCTGGCTTTGACGGGCGCCCAAGCGCCCGGGGGCTGGCCTGGTGTGCAGAGAGCACGGACGATTGGCGCCCCGCAGACTGGCGCGCCTCTCTACCCAGGCGCAGCAAATTAGACGCGGGGGTGGGTGGGTAGATGGGGAGGGGTGGGGTGAGGGAGGCACACGCGCGTGTGGGCAGTGGGTGGCTCCCCGTTCGTGAGTATGGGTGGGTGGGTGGGTGGGTTGGGGGAAGGAGGAGTCGACTCGCTGCCTTGTGTGATGAGCCTGGTGATTGAAATACGCCGCTTGCACCCGCAAAAGCCGGACCTGGACGGCAGCCGAGGCGCCAGTTCAGACGGACGCAATTGCAATTGGGCCCGGCTGGGCGCGGTCGATGAGGGTCCGTGGTGTTCGAGTACCCATTTAGCGCGAGTGGCCAATATAATGACTGGGCATTATGCGGTAAGCGCATAATGCCCAGTCATTATATTGGTCACTTGTGCGGTAACTCGGAACAATGGGCAACAAAATGGCGGAGGGGTGGCTGTGAGAAGAGGAAGAAAACTGGTCGTGTTTTGTGCCGCCATCGGCAAATAAAGATGTGTCACAATTTGTGGCCACCCCAATGGGTACGCAAGCCCGAGATCCGTGTGGAAGCTGTCTTGCAAGTCTGCGTGTATGCGCAGCAAGTAGACGCCAAACTACTCGCTCCAAATTCATCCCCCTCCTTAGGCGCCGTCGGACCGGCGAATAGTTGGGAGTCTATGCATCCTCACTCGACAAACCTTAACACGGCTTCCTTTTCAACATGCACACATCGTCGCCTGTTGGGCATGGGGCGTCCATGGGTTTCGCACCACTGTTCGTGTGGGGCCTCAGCCGTGCATGTTGCCTTGCTAAATGCCCTGCTCTGTGCTGCGTGGTCTCCCTGCTGCAACTCGGAAGACATGAGCACCATCGCCTTTAGTATGGAAAATATTCGGGGAGCATCCTCGTTCAGGAGTGGTGTGCCCATTGGACACCACGATTCTCTGTGTCAACCAACATCTATCCGTCATTGCCTTGTGGCACATCGCCATAGCGCTTTCTAGAACAAGTACCGCTGGGAACACAACTCCGCATTCCAAACTGGCAGGGCGAATTGGCAGAGCAAAGTGACTAGAGGCATTTCATCAGCTTGAAAGACCGTTACAATGGCCTCTGAACGTTCATCGCAAAGCAATCACGCGAAACTGGCTCCCCGGTTGATCGACATCCGTCTTCAGTTGGGATCACGTCATTGTCTGGTCGAGTCACCCCACATCTGAAGTACAAAACGATAACCACAACTACCCAATCCTGCTCCATCACTATAACCATCTTCCACCCCCACAGCCACTGGGCAGCGGCCATCAAGTCCTTATACATTGGGGACCCATTTGCGGATTGCCAGCTCCGTGGACAGTTATTCCTCTCGCATGCCCTGCCCTTGGAAGCAATGCTGCGCTCGCCCATCGCCAACATGACGGGGGGCAAGGCACATGGAGTCTACCAAAAAGACCAATCGCAAGAGGCAAAGCTCCTTCCCATACCCAAGAGTCTTGAATCAACCCTTCCCCCTTCTGACATCTCCCTTATGGCACCAGAACACCATGCTGCCCAAGCTTACTCACCTCCCCAGGTGCCATTCCAACATGGCGCAGCACCAACAATGGCAACAGACTGCGTGCCGCCCGTGCCCTCCTTTCCCCTTTCAATCACACAGCAAGAACCCAGGGACAGCTTATCTTATTCCCCACCCAGCCCCTTTCCAACAGAAGCACACCAAATACAGGTACCAATACAAGCACTGGCCCGTACTGGGGGTGCTCCTGCCCTCACGTCCTTCTCTTGCTACTGCTACCCTTCAAACAGCCCAAACCAAAAATACATGATAACAGCCCAGCAGAACGTTCACCCCCTCGGACCCGTTCCTCGTCACCGCGCATGAGCCCCGCGCCGCTCTCGCTCAGGAGCCTGTCCTGCCTGCCAGGCGTCAGGTCCTGTCTGCCCACGCTGGGGTTGGGAGCTGCCTCGAAGGACCAGCCAGAGTGCTCCGGCTGCTCCTGCACCTCCCTGCCCTGTGGGCCCAACAGCTGCTTGTGACTGGCACTTGGCTTGCCGCGACGGCCCTCGTACTCCCATGCCGCGGGCCTCACATCCCTCGGTGCGGGTGAAATGTACTCAGACCTCTGCTCCTGGGGGATCGGGTTCCCCATGCTCTGCGCCTCAGGCCTAGCCTGATCGTTGGAACGCCACTGCTCACCTCCACGCGGACCGACAGGCACCCGCTCATCCATCATGGGCCAGCCATTGTGGCTCGGGGGGTTGCCACTCCCCCCATCCCAGCCCGTGACATTTGTCGGGGGCACCTCTTCCGCCATGGACCAAGCAGTGTGGTGCTCGCCTTTCCCCATGTCGGACATGGACCAGCCAGTGTGGTGGCCAGTCCTCTGCTCTTCCTCATCCTCAATGGACCAGCCGGTGTGTTGCTGCTGAGGGGCTCGCTCATCGTCAGGCACAGACCAGCTCGGCGGTCGCTCGGGCGCTCTCCCTTCATCAATAGGATGCATGGGGGGCTTGCCTTTGTCCTGAGACGACCACCCTCTGTGGTGTCCGTACCCACTCGCAGGCTTGTCCTCATCGCTCGACCAACCGGAACCCGGCCTTGTCCTATGCTCCTCCTCAGACGACCACCCGGATGCCTCTGGGTGGCTGTGCATCGCAACACCGATTTGTTCCACTTGGACGAAGGACTCGTCCAGACTGGATCCACTGACTTGCCTTGAGGTCCGGCTGCTGGATCCTCGGGGCGTTCTGCTGGGCTGTTCTAATTGTCAAATGGTCAGGTCGTCATCCAACACCTCATCCAAGTAGTCATCCACATTGTCCTCAAGGAACTGGGACTGGGCCGCCACTGTGGTGCCCAACTTCTCACCGTCCTGGACAATGCGTTTGATTTCTGCAACGCTCTGCAGCACAGCAGGCAGGGGGGGAAGGGGGGTGGGGGGGTGGGGTCAGCATATACGAGAGAGTGGACCACCACCTACTAACAACGACTCCCCTCTGTGCACACCACATCTTGCACACAACAGGCAAAGCAATGACTCAACCTAGTGTGATCAAGACCAACATGACCACACGCGAACCCAGACCAAACATAGGATGGTGGGAGGGTTCTGAAACATAGAGAATGGAGTTGAAAGCACACAGTGGTGAGGGCACACGGCTGAACTCACCCAGAGACCTCTGGGTGAATTCCAGTTTGCATACCATCAACTGTCTTAGATGTCCTCCAGAGCAAGGGAAATTGCACACTGGGAATCTCTTCTACCTTCTTTTCCGCATTTTCCGTTTGATTTCATGCCTGCCATTCTGGCCCTCACATGTGGTTGAAACTCCAGTTTGGGGACACATTGGAGGTAACAGGCAATGTATCGAAGCTTGCCACAATTCAGTGTTGGCTCTCTCTGTTGTTTGCTCCAAAATGGGTGTGATTGAAAGAAACGAATAGCCAGTTTTGAATCCAAGATACAAGCACACAACACACTGCCACACGCACCTGCAGTCCTTCACTTGGCATGATGAGGTTGTTGTTCATTTCCGAAACCCCTGGGGGCAGGTTCTTCAGATACCAGGGGTGGTTCTGGATGCCCTCAATCGTGATCCTTCTGTGGGGCTCGCGCACAAGGATCTTGGACAGTAAGTCCTGGCAGTCGCTCGACACGCGCACATGGGGTGGAAAAGCATAATCCACTCGCAGGATGCGCTGCAAGGTGAGCCCACAAACAGCAATTGGGTTGGTGCGAACAACATGGACAGTGTAGATCTTAGTCAAGTGCTGAAAATCAAGGCTGTGTGCCAGGATGGAGATCCATTTGCGGACTGAGCAGAGCACCACATGGGTTTGAAACCAACACAGAGAAGCCAAGGGACATGAGCCATGGCCATCGAGTACATCGCATTGTTCCACACAAACACTGGGGTTTTCCACACAAACAATGCGGTCTGCCACACAAACGTTGGGGTCTGCCAAGCAACACAAGGTTTTGAAAGGACAAAGAATATGGCCACCGTGACACAAGGACCTTGATAAAATTAGGCACGAGCAGCAGTGCCTGAGACACTTTAATACATTGCAGCCCCCATAATGGATGGTGGGTGGTGTGCAGAAAGACGATGTTGCCAAAATGACCAAGTGCTGATTGGATCATCCAGCCTCCAGCATTGCTTGCAAACCGCAGAGGCTTTGTTTGCCTCCGCTTTTGACACTGGAATCCATAGAATTCACTGAATCTACTATTATTAGTAATATCAGTCATAGATGGGCTGTGTGCGCGCCCCAAATCGCCTGCAAGCTGCGAATATCAGTTGGCATGGCCGTTTGGATGACTGCACTCTACAAAAGGCAACTGGATCTTAAGGCAGGTTGGCAGGGCCTGTTCTATACCTGGATCATTTTCTGCAGCTTCTGATTGTCATGCTTGTCCTCTGGTCGCTCGAACGGGTATGCTCCCACCAGCATGACGAAAAGCATGACCCCACAGGACCAGATGTCAGCAATCTGCAAAATAATGACGCCACACTTAGCAAGCCTGATCGCGTCCATGAACAGGGGCTTGCCGTGGTCCGCACAAAAAGGCAGTTTGATGCTCAAATCCTCTGCATGTATTTAGGAATGCATCTGAAAACTTGCACTGTGTCAATGTCACCAGCTTGCACAGCAACCTGGAGTTGCTGCTTGCTATGCAACCAAACATGCCGGGGCACTGGTGAGCGATGAGGCCAATTCTGAAGGTATCCCTGTGCACGCCCATAACATGATTCCCCTTGAGTCAGTGCCCCAGGACATTGGAAGTGCAAACGCAATTCAGAGCGTTGTGCACTTAGTTGCTTGCACTTTGGAAACAATGAGCTTGAACTTGAACAAACAATATACAATGTACAACTTTGGAGAGATGGCACCAGACGCACCAGTCCACCAAAAAAGTGCAATTTCTCAACAACAAAAAGACCTACAACATGACACAAAACACCCACGCAACAGCAGCAGGCCATTGACTGGTGAAGGCATGAGGGAGTGCCTTGGCATCAATAGACGCATGCAACACAAAAACTTACACTTAAGCACACAAAAGGAGGAACAGTTGCACATTCCAACAGGCAACGGCTGCCCCAGCAGGCAACATGCTTATGTGGACCACGTCTTACCATTCCATCGTACGTCTTGCCCATGGTGGTGAGGATCACTTCGGGGGCAAGGTAAGCAGGGGTGCCTACTCTGGACCCCGGGGCAGACTGGAATTTCTCATGCTGGACACGACATCAACACAGGGCGGCCAATGAGTTCCATACTGTCAAGACACGCCAATCAAAGCCGTCCCCATGCCCCACCTGCGCATTGTAAGTTTCGTCCTCAAGGACTTCGGGGGCAATGTAACTTGGAGTGCCCACCTTGGACTTAGGAATGGAGTTGTCATTACTCTGCAGCGCACATCTACTGCGTCATCGCTCCTTTCAGTGCCAACTAGGGCGGGAATAGGGCACAAGGGCTGTGGGTTTGGAGCTCAGCATAGATAGTGGGATCAACAGGCACCCATGAGGAATCGATGGCTTGGCACGCACTGCAATACAGCTGCACAATGCCTACAGACAGTCCAACTCTCCCATATGTAGTCATGCATGGTAATCAAGCAGTCCCAACACGAACGTGTTGGTGCCTGACACCTAGAGTCTGGCAAGCGGGCCATTGGAAAGACAACATTCCCCTTGAAAGTGTTATGAGTGAGATCTCAAAGATCAGCTGCTAATGTCATTGCATCAGCTATTGTGTTTGGCCTTGGTGAATACTGTGGCACTAGTACAACCTGATCATCCACTTGCCAAGATGATCATGGAAAGAGCTGAGATTGGATTGTGAGTGGATGAGAGCCGACAGCCTACCCAATTCCCACCCTTCAGCGTCACTGTGGTGCACGCAGGCATCAAATGAATGTCAAGGGCATAAGACTCATAAGTAGTTACATATACTAACATAGCCAATGTTCGCAAATTGTTCCTGGTGTCATCGAAGCCAGGAAACATAAATTACCACAAAAAATGCTCATCTCCACAGCATTGTGCTTTGGGGCAAACTTGGCAGATAAGGTGTGCACATCGCCAGACTAACCAGGACACAGCACTGCCTTGAACAGAGTTTCAGCGGCGACCAGCGGACAAATCGACTGAAGTACAAACATTACAACAACCAAACAAGCCCTAACTCATGTCAGAGAACATGAATCCAATAAGCAAGAATGCAAACATGTGCAACAAAGTGTGGGCTCCAATGAAAACAGCACAAAAAAGCAACAATGAGGGAGCCCCTCCACTACACAGCAGCATATACTCAGAGCAACGCCCTGGGAGACACTGACTAAACCCGCCATGAATCCAGAGGGAACACAGCTTGAGCTTAACCAGAGTCCCCAGCAACTCCACCAACCTTCGAGTATCCAAAGTCGCAAATCTTCAACAAGGGCCGAAGGCTCCCATCCAGCAGAGTGTTCTCAAGCTTTATGTCTCGATTGGCAACACCCTGATCCAGCCAATGCAACATAGCAGAATGAAAAACAGCATCTACAGTGCCTCATCCAAGGGCTCAAAAGAAAGAAAAAGCAGCAGCAAATCATGCAGCATATGTGGCTTGAGCCAACTGAAAAAAAGCCATCCACAAACAGAGAAGAAATGGGGCTTTCACGCCCACAGCGGAGTGAAAACAGAAACTTCGGCAGGTCAACATAAATGATAATTCTTGCAGGAAACTGCCAATAAAGACATTAATGACCCAGCTAAATCATTCACAGTTCTTGCAAGAAATGCTCAGTCTAACAGAACTGACACAGTCGCAGTGCCAAGCTCACCATCCTGTGGCAATAGTCGATGGACACAATGAGCTGCTGGAAGAACCAGCGGGCTTCATCTTCCTTCAGGCCATTTTTCTTCACGACGTACTCAAACATGTCACCACCAGATGCATACTCCATCACGATGCACAGGTAGCGGGACGTCAGAAACACCTGCAGCCAGGCAGGCACTATTGAAAGGGTAAACCAGGTCACACCTAAGGGCACAACAATAACTAAGCAAACCCTTTCGAGGCTTGCATACTATCAGCTCCATACCCATGGGGAAGATTTCAAGTACTTTGGGTGGAACAAACACACGATGCTTAGGAGCCACGCTGAGCTTCATTCGCCAAACATCATGGTTGCAGGACTCTCAAGCTGCTGTGCCATTCAGAATGACCACATCGCTGGCGGCTCCATGATAAAATCTCAGTCAAAGAAAGAGCACAAAGCAAGTCAACTACTGTGCCCGAATTGACACCACAAAGCACATATGTTTGCACATGTCGGGACATCGACCAAATGGCCCCACAACTGCCAAGCTTGGGCAGCCCACAACCCCATTCTGGCTCATTCTGGGCATCACCACGCCCACTCCACGTGTGCACCCTCTCACCTCCTTAAACTGGATGATGTGGGGGTGCAGGAGCATCCGGTGGTTGATGATCTCCCGCTCGACGTACTTCGTGACCTGCACCCCACAGCCCACCTCTCAGGATCCCACGCAGGCCCATGCTGAGCGCGAACACGGATCGCACCCGCAGTTTGAGCAAGCGTGCTAGGCAGGCCACGCACGGGCCACAAGGCCCGCGCCTCCCTGTTGCCTGCCAAGCAACAACAGCCCCGCGCGCCACAGCAGGGCCGCAAGCGCGAACGACCAGAGAAAAGCCCCCCACCGCCAGTGAATGCCTCTCCCTCGGTGTACCGTGCACGTGCCGGTGTACGACACGAACGGGCCGGCGGCCCTTCGAGGGTATCGGCGATGACCAAGCAATGACCGTCAGTCTGGTCGGCCACTCCACTCCACCGGAATCTCCGCAAAGGCGGGGGCGCGCAGAGGACGGCATTCGAGCGTCACAGCCTACCTTGTCTCCGCGCTCCATGAACTTGACCGCCACTTGCTGGTGGGGTGTCGTCTTTGTGTCCCATGCCAGCTGGACGAAGCCGAAGGTCCCCTGGTTCAGATCACGGATCTGCACCGACGCAGGCCGCGTTAAAAGGCCCGCGCCTCGCGTGCTCTCGTAGACCGCAGTGACAAACAATCATTACCCCTGCATTTTCCGGTGCCAGGACGCCGTTCCCCGCAAGGAAGCAAAAACTCTCAACGCAGAGATATCCAGAAAGGTGTGAATCAGCGGCAGCGCAGCGAGGCGTTTTCTGGGAGAGCAGAGTTTGCAGAGGTCGGCGTGGCGCGGCGGCAGCGCGCCCCGAGCGGTCTTGCGCGCCCTCTGGGCCCCGATGCTCGCAGGGCTGCCCGGAAGTGGGGGGGGGGGCAACCTCGGGTGTCAGCTTCTGTGCACAGAAAAGGATGCCCTGCCCGCAGACTCGTGGGGGAGCGCGGACGCCCCCCTCACCCACCCACCCCGGGGCCGCAAAAAAGAGCGGCCATCTGCGCGTCTCGTCGCGGAACGACGCGGGCGCGGCAGGGCGACGCGGCAGAGCGTCATCAGCACCGGACAAATGGCATTGAACCTCCGCGCCGCTCGCGTCGACGCCGAGCGCGCCGAGCAGAACGTTCCCGTCCCCCTTGCCACGCTCGGCGCCGCCTTGGAGAGCGCGCCCGCGTCAACTGCCACATTTTCCGCCCAACGAGCTGATTCCTCCACGGGCAACGCCGCAGCCGCGGACGATCAGCCCCCCGGCCCCACAGCTCCGAGGTGGCTCGGCCCCTCCTCCCCCCCCACACCCCCGCGCCCCAAGACGCCGACCGACAGAGATTTGTGAAAAGACCGAGGCACGGGGCCCGCCGAAGGCACCCAACCAGGTGGGCTCACCTTCTTGTACCTCGTGTTGCCCTCCAACACATCATAGTCGTGCCCTCCGGGAGGCTTCATGGCGAGGCAGGCCGCCGTGGGGCGGGCGGGGATCCCAGCTCGGGCGACTGTTGAGCCCCCTGAGGTGTGGCGGGGGGCCGGGGGGGGAGAGGTGCTGGGCCAAAGGCCAGTGGAGTAGGCCGTTGCCGGCCGTGGGGCCCCGTCGAGGAAATATGGGCCGCGGGCTGCGCGCCCCTTGCGCTGATGGCGAATGGCCAGGCCCACATGGCGCACATCCTCGGCCAGATTTAATGCCCGAATGCGCCGCTTGATCGGGGCAGTGGGAGCGACGGGGGTGGTTGGGTCGGACGGGGGTACGAGGGTGGCGGCAGAACATTGGACGGTTTGGGGCTGGCCCCGTGGCGCGTGCTGTCGCGTTGTGCGCACCCGTTTCGCTTCAACGGCGCGCGAGCATTTGAAGCTGCAGCGGGCGGGGGATGTGTCAAGTCAGTCACAGACAAAGAGTGCGGTCCTCGCTGTGGATGGGGCCGGGAGCTCTCTGACCCCCGCGGTTGGTGGGAAACTCCCACGCCCCCAGGCGCCACCACAGAATCCTTGCTTCATTGCGTTTTGTTTGCGCCTATTCCGCGCATTCAATTTGTTGTGCTTCGCAGGCACGTGCTCTGCAAGTCCACCCGCACGCCAGCGAACTCAACAAGCATTTTTTTGGCACCAACTTTATCCTCTTGTTTTCAGTTGGTATGCCTTGGACAACGTAGCATTGCACTGATATACTTCTCCAGGCAGCATTCTCTATGAGAACAAACGAATATCATTGCGGCGAGCCCTGACAACCCCCGCATGACTTGCCTTCACTATCCTGGAAATTTTGAGGATTGTCCTTTCTATTTTCTACTTCACCTGCGGTTGACTGAATTATGTCCGCACTACTCTAACTGGGCACTGCAGTTGCGAATCCGGTCCAAGTTGTGGTTCACGCCCACCAAGCCGCACTTAGTGCGACTAAGGCGGCCTCCGCCATAGTCTTGCACAACTATTTCCCAAAGCAGTCTTCAACCAGGGGCTTGGAATGTACAACCACCATGCATTTCTAGAAAATGAACAACAAACAGTATAAAACGCATGTTTCCATTTAAAATTGACGCACTCCGGCCTTTTTGATGCAACGGTTTCTAAAACTTCAGGATTTCCGGCCAATCACGTTGAAGGGGATATCTGATTGGTGTATTTGTGATGGTTTTCATTTGACAGTACGTATCTTTCATGATGCACAAACAATTATACATGTTGAAGCACAAGACCACCACGTTGGCGTGATTCTAGGCTTCTTGCGGTCGAGTGCGCCTGCAGTAACTCATTACGTTGAGCTCCCAGTAATATTAATGTAAATTTTGCCATCCTGGCAGGAATTAGTGTGCCTATGCAGGGAGTTACGAACACATTCGTTGCGTCATTGAAGCATAAATATACAACAGGAGCGCATGGACCGGCGTCGCGGCGCTCCTGATCAGGAGCCTCTCGGTTGACCACAGGGCGTAGATCCAGCTGATCTTGTTGGTGCAATTACAGTGCGTCGGCAGCAGCAGATTAATGGCCAATCCATTGATATGATTAACTATCCTGTGAATGAGTTTCTGCCAAGGACGACGTTGGGTGGGCGCGCGCCGGCCATGCTGGGCCGGGCTGCCTTTCTGGGCCATTTCAGAGCCATCAAACACCGGTTTCTGTCAACCCTATACCCGGCGTCAGTTCTGACCGCCGGATCCAAGGGGCAACCGGGCAATGCTTGCAACTTGGGCGTAGACAAGGGGACCGGTCAATCTGGCCCTTGGGTTTGGTGGGGAGTTTGGCGGCAAGTGTGAAGGGCTATTTGGGCGTGACCCTTGGCGCCCCCTTTATCTTGTTCCGCACCCACCCGGCCCACCCTAAGATGGTGAGTTTCGGTACGTTGTGGGACGGAGAGGGAGTTGGGTACGGGAAAAGGGAGCTAACTCCGGGTTGAGTCACTATCAGTGCGGCATTAAGTACTATGCGAAGCGAGGGCACATTTCAAGTGGGTCGCCAATCGGGTCTTGTATTAGTGAGGTGATGGACACCAGGACATCTGTGAGTGTAAGTCTTGTCGTGTGGGGAACACAGGGGGTTGGGGGTTGGGTGGGTGGGTGGGGAGGAGACCGGTAAGGCAGAATTGAACATTCAGCTTGAATATTGAATCAGTCCGTGAAGGACTGATGGAAGGAATCTAGTATGCTTAGCCCCAAAGATGCATGAGCCTTTCGTCCTTGTACAGTGACAGTCTTCAGTTTCCCTGTTCATCTCCGTCCTGCAAGCTGTCCAGAATCAATGCCGTGGGCGATCCCAGGAGCACGAGCGCTCCCTTGAATCCTGAAATACAGGTTTCATCGGAGGCAGCCAAACAGCAAGAATACAATCCATTTGATTGCATCAAACGCACCACCGCACGCGGATAAAGGGGAGATTAGGCTGCCGCACTGGCTTCCAGTGGACTCCAACGAAAGCACACCGGTGTGCCTTGGCAAAGTACCTTGCCAAAAGCAAATTAAAGCTGGTACACGCACGTGCACCAGCAGACCACCGTTGTGCATTAAGGCCCTACGGGATCTTCGCCGGGATGTCCCTCTTGATGTGCATTAGGCCAGTACCCTGGCTCCGCCCCCGCCGACGTTTCCCGCTCCCGTGGCTCTCCATCACGCCATGCAATTATAATGGCCACTCGGACGGGGCCGGCACCGCAGTGTGCGGGGGCCGGAGTCCCCGAGGGAAGCCAGGACGGGAGGCAGGGCCGGCAGGGACGGCGCGGATCGGGGCAGGTGCGCAAAAGCTCCGGCCCCATCACAGCTGCACGCCAGCGCGACTATGCATGTATATGCTGGGCGTTCGTGCGCCGATGTGTACTGACGTCCCAGCGCGCATCGCGCCCGGTTGCTGCCCCCGTTGCCGGTGCTTGTTGTCGGTCCTGGAGCCTCCTCGGCCCGGGAAGGGCCTGGCTCGAATGTGGCGGCCTCCTTCACCAGGGCACCCGATGCCCGGTCGTGTTGAAAGCCCCCGTCCGTGCACCGACAGAGGGCAGCTTGCCAATGCCAAGACTGCACGATGTTGCCACCTCGACCACCCCAAAAGTCCCGAAAGCCCAACCCTGAAGAGCCATCCGCCGGCGCTGGGGCCACTGGCAAGGGCGCGAAACTTCTCGCCCCGCTCCGCGCCTCAGCGCGATGGATTGGCGCGGATCGACGTTGACTCGCGCCCTTTTGCCTTCAAGGGGCCTTAAAGTACTGGCGCTGCTTTTTGGACCGTCCAAAGTGGGACAGGCTCTTCAGCGCCCGGCCAGCGCTGGCGAGCCTAGCCGCCGGAGCTGCCCCTCGACTTTGGCAATATCGAATTTGACTTCCCGTTTCCGCACGGCGACGTGGTCGATACACGAGGACACAAGGCCGTTGGGCGGCATCGTGCGCCGCTGTCGAGTTAGTTGGGGGGCTGCTTCATGACAACGTCCGCAGCGTTAATTTCACTGCGCAGCGGCGGTTGGTGACTCGTGAACGGATGCTGGGCCCCGACTGTCCTTGGCGGCACTTTGGGACGGACCGGAGTCTGCGGGATTGAGCACGTTCGTTTCTGGCGCGCGTGGGTGGGTGCATGGCCGCCAGTGTCTGTCGCCGCGCCGCAGAGCCGGCGCACGGCTGAGAATAGCGTACCGGCGTCCGGCTTGCTGCCGACCTCGGACCCATGGGACAGGGCACCTGTGTGTGACATGGCCAGGGATCAGTGCAGGCGTCAGCTTTCCTTCTCCGACCAACCGTAGAAATGGCAACTTGCTTTCGACCCCGGGGGGCGGGGGCGTCTGTGTGTGGGTGTGTGGGTGGGGGGTGGGGGGGACCTGCGGCCACCGCCGCTGTGTTGCCAGTTCTTGCCAGGTAGCAATGGCCAAGGAGTCAGCGTTCGACCTGTACGCCATCCACACAACGGGTCGCAGTTCTGGTGGCACAGCGAAGAAATATTGAATCCTGGCGATTGGTGTCCGCTGGGGTCTCTCCTATCCAACAACTGAAATTTTCGTTGGAATTGAAAAGGATTGAACACAGCACCAAAGTCCCAACAACATGCTCCCAATCGAACAGCGTTGATCACCATCGTTGGGAAAATTTACGATTCTTTGTGTTTTCCTGAGACGCAAGTGGCAAAAGTGTTGTTGAGCCAATTCTGAGCATCGGCGTCGCCTAGCACAACTGGTTGCCTTTCGATAGGGTTCACCGAAGACTGTTTTCTGACGGAGAGGGAAAATTGTTGCACAGTACTGTGCACGTCGCTATGTATTTCCCTGGTGAGCAAGGACTTCTTGAGGCAAATTTTCACTGCATACGATGACATAGATGTCCCCGAGGGCAACGCAAAGGGGAAGCAAGAGATCTACGCATTTACGAACTTGTGGGACGGATGTTGAGCAGACTTATCCATGAATTGGTGGTTGGTTGTTTCTTACAAGCCAGGTGGAAGACATTGAATGAGCTCCGAATAAGCGCATCTGGGATATTCAAGGGAAAGCCTTTGGTGGGAGCTAGGACCTCTTCTCGAACAATCATGACGTCGTCGAAGCCAATGCAGCAGAGGCTTGCCGTCGCCGCTGCGCTTGTACTGCTCCTGGCGGCTGGACCCGCTGAATGTGCCGCTGGGAAACCATCCAAGAAGCACAGTCGCCGCCAATCGGACACCTGCAAAGACTGCGATCAGGCAATTGGCACCGCGGTGACGCTCCACAGGCAGACCTCCCGTGCTCTCCTGGGGGATTCAATCCTAGGCAAACGGGAGGCAAACCAACCGAGGAGGGATTTGAAGCAGTATGTGGCCTGCTCGGAGACAGACGGCAGCACCCACGCAGTGTTGGAGTGCACCAACGCCGTTCGAGCGAATCCGGATGCATTTGCCAACGAGTACCCGTGTGATTATCGGGCTTGGCGGCATGAGGTGATTGGAAACCGCTTGGCACCCCTGAGCCTGGACAACACGCTGGCGTACATGGCGCAGCTGCACTCAGATGACCAGGCTCGCATCAACCGAATGTCACACGTGTGAGTGGCGGTCACTGAGTGGGCTTTGGGCAGCTGCTCAACGGTGTTCCCTAATTCCGTTGGCAATGGACTTAACCTGAAATCAAGCCCATCGAAGCTGGCTATGTACAGATGGTGTAGTTTGCGTTGTGAACTTGCTGCAATGGGAGTACGATTGCCATAAACATGTTCTATTCGCCGTTGCGCTATTCTCCTTTTGCATGAGGCAGCTTCTATGTAATTTTTTGCAGCCGTGGTCAGCCTTCAAACTTTTGCATGTGACGGGGATTCCCCCTGCGTTGCACATGCGGCATGTTTGAGTTCTTTCGAGAAGAATGGGACTATTTCCCACCTGCTATGTTTGTGGCTTGTAGCATGCTGTTTGTTTTTTCTTCTGCATCGCCACTGACGCTCCTGAGAACCATATGATGGTGCTGCCAGAATGCATAGCTGAATCTGCATTTTCTGTTTTGGCAGCGGATCTGACGGTTCTCGACTGCAGAATCGCGCTGACCGAGCCCACTATCAATGGAGCTCCCTTGGCGAGAACGTCGCCGTGGACTACTTCAGCGCCAAGGACGTCGTGATGGCGTGGATGTGCTCCAAAGATCACAGGGAGAACGTGATGGGCTGCATCTTTGACAGCATTGGCATTGGGAGCGCAGATAGTGCGGCCACGGGAGGACGGGGTGGCCGTCACTACTACACTCAAAATTTTGGCTGCAGGCTGAATCAGGTGTGCAGTTGCTCCACCCAGGAGTATGCTTCCAGAGATACCACCTCCCCATATACCACAGCAAGTACAGGGCAATCTGCCTTAGGTGAGCCCTCTTTCCCCGAGCCGTACGCCGGCTCCACATTCCCGGAGCCGTACGATGGGTCCAGCTTGCCAGAACCGATCTCTGCCCCAGCTTCAGTGCCCAAGCCGTCCCGCCCGGATTGGGTCCAGTCCTACTTCGCAGAAGTTTCGCCTGTGTCTTCAGAGGGTGGCGCCCCATCAACGGAAGCCGACCCCAACCAGCCGGATGCAGACACTGTGGCGTCAGCTACATCGGTGGCTATTGCTGGAAGGCCTCCATCCAACTATCCAGGAAACGCCAGCCCCCTTGCTGGCCCTGCTGTGCTGGGGGACAGCACTGTGGGGGGTCCGTCAGGCGATTCTACTCCGCAGCCGGGGTTCTCTCAACCAGCCACAGCAGCATCGGTGGCCACAGCCGGAAGCGCCCCTGTTCAGGACTCAGGGACCCCCGGCCCTGTTGGCACAGGCTGCAGCGGATTTTACTATGATTGCAGCGTGGTCGGCGGTCAGCAGAGCTGCAGGAGGAGGCCGAGGTGTCAATAATGTACATGGGGCAGTGTGCCACTTGCACCAGTGAGCTGTCGGCGCCCCCATAGGCCACTTGCATGGTTGGACAGTACTTTTGTTGTTGCTCGGTTGTCGAGAATATATATGTGGCTTTGTGCGAAGGGGCGTGGTGTTTCAGTTCTGTTGCCAGAATGTTGAGGGGCAGATGGCCATCTTTTCAAAAGAGCTGCCAGGTTGATTGGAAACAACTTAGGTCGACACAGCTGCCTTGAGAGTTTGTCTGTGATTGGAGGTGATTGGGTTGATGCGGCAGTACCAGCTGTGGTTGGTCCAGAAATGCCGGCAGAGTTTGCACGGAAGTAGAGCTCAATGCCGCCCAAAGGAGAGGTAAAGCCACCTAATGTGGCTCTCGTTGAGATCCGCAGCAGCTAGCCACATCTTCTACTCTTGTACCAGAGCTTCACCCAGCCGCAACACCACGTCGCAGTGCATGAACTCTGGAATAACGGAGTTAGTTGGATTGGGCGTTCAGTTAACGTTTACACAATCTATGTATTCGACCGCTTGCGATCATGCAAGACCAGCTGGTGTCGTCCGTGTGCCCGTGGGAAAGGAACGTAGGAGCAGTGCGGTGTTTGGAGCATCGCAGTTGCCGGGTAGATAAATCATTCACAACAGCATCTTGTTGATGGCAAGGGCTTCAAACATCGGCGGTTGGTTCGGAATTGTTGATTATAGGGCACTCTGGCGCCCCCGTGCTGTCTTGCTACTCTGGTGCCCTTATAATTATAAATACAGTTGGTACTTTTTGGTGTTGTGTAATGGACCCTTGCAACACTGTGTAAGGAAAATAGTATCCTGCGCAGACTTTCGCCTGACCTGCCAAAAAAAATTCGCTAATTTGATCCAGGGCAATCGGATTTCACAGTTTCGCTCCAGGGAAACATTGCATCTGGTCAGAGAAGCCCAATCAGATTTGCTCACGAGGCAATGTTAGGAGATATGGCAGGGGCAACATCGACGTGTAAAAAATTAGAGGTTCTCACCTGCCCTCTGCTACTCATTCCAAAGCCAGCACGCTCAAAACTCAACGCCACATCTGATAGCAGTGCACCAACAGAACGAATGCTTCAGAAGTATAATGTATTATATTGAAATATCTTCAGAAGTACTTCAGAAGTATAATATATTGTATTATATTAAACTGTCAAACGTGTAGCATATATTGCACGTTTGACAGTTTCCGCAATAGTTTGCCCAGCCACGTGGCCACTATTCTGGACGCAAACCCGCAACTGTTGCCTCACATGGCGTTGCCGCAATCTGCTGGGCAACGCTCTGGCTATCGTACATCCAAAGTAAGTATTGAAAATATTGTGAATAGCGAATAATATGAGAATAGACGAATGAGTTCAAAAAAAATGCAAACAAGTGAGTAATAAAACTAACAGAAAAATAAGTATAAATTAGATAAATGCGAAGTTTCGGGCATGTTGATTATGCATCAATACTGTCCAGGCGCAGCGGCACCATCTCGCCCCGCGCGGGCGAGCAAAAGCAATCTAATACAGCCTTCAGGGATCTGCAGCAAGACGATAGACATGGGCGTGGTGTGCCTGCCTGGTATATTCGCCACCCGCCGTTCACAGAACTTCACCTTCCTGTGTCGTCGACTGCACACGCACCCAACACACTAGGAAAAAAAGGGCAAAATAACACGTGTTCAAAAGTGTACGAAGTTTACGGGTTCGTGTTATTTTTGTGTTCTTAGCGTGCAGAACTTTGATGAAATGTGTTTTATGTGTGTTCGCAAAAGTGTTGTTTGGCCCTTTTTTTCCTAGTGACAACACATTGCCGCCCAACCCCACCGGCGAACCAAGAACCAGCAATCAGCTATCGCTATTGGATCGAGGAGGCAGCTCTCGCCCCTTTCGGCTCATTATTACTGCAATCTCTTCACTGAAAATTACAAGCCAATTCATGCTTCCCAACATTACAGGTTCGGCGTTCGGCACACACAAATCGCTAACCCGCCCGACGATTCCACAGAAGGGCTGTAGTGAAATTCCATTACATCCAGCCAAAGTGTTTGTCCCTATGCTCAAACCAAGACGGGGCCCATTCACAAGCAATGCGATGTAGGGCGATTGGTGTCCGTAACTGTCCCTAAAGAGCCCGCTCAAGAATGTCCACATCACCAAGTCCAAAGCCGATGCACAGGAGCACTTTGGAAAAGAAAAGACGAGAGAAGAAAAGAACAGAAAAGAATAGAAAAGAGCTTGGGAATCTGTCCCGAAAAGCAGTCAGCACCCACATCAGATCATAATCTCCACCCCCATGAACTGCCGTCCTGCTGATTGTCCCAAATGACTTTGATGCGGCGAACAAAGGTGGCCAGAACTGGAAGACTGCGGCGGACCACTGTTGACAACTCCCATGGAATGGCTTCCTCCAGCTCGTGGTGTAGCAGCGCTTGGCAGTGAGCTCGGATGTGATCGTACGCGGGACAGACCGAAAAGATGGGCCAAGAAGGGCTGTAGTCCTAATTGGGTGCTGCCCTGTTTGCCCGAATTCGAGGTGTAACCCGAATTCTCATGTCCTAATCATCTCCTAATTAGGAGGTCCTGCATGGGCTGCGGCCTTCTCGGGTTTCAAGTCCTTCCTAACTGCTGCTGCAGGAGGGCTCCTAATAGCCCCAACCCTCCCAACCTCTGCACTGACGCCTACGAAGGCGTGGATTCGGGCCGCTCGAGGTTCCACAATATTGCCACCCACGGTCCTTTTTTCCCTGGCATCCTGACTCGGCATGATTCGCGCTCCACATTCCTCCTGCTGACGTCGCCACCGTACTGCAACGGAAACTACACCCCCCCAGTAGCACAGCCCTTCAACTGAAAAAAACAGACCTCCTAGTACATTAGAACAGCACAGTTGGGGTCCCTGTCACTGCGGCTCGGACACCGCGCCCAAAGCCCACACCCGGTGCCTGAGACGCCGACACCGTTCCGCGTCGCCCCGCTGGGAGGGCCGAAGCTCGGCAACCGGGGCGGAGCCAAATCGCGCTCTCATACATCAACTGCTTCACCGATCTTCGGGTCTAAGATCTTCGTGCATCTTTCCTCCTTCTGCGGGATCCCAAAGGGGGGATTACGGTCGCCCCCGCCTCGAATCATGGCAGGACGGGGCGGCTGGCAGAGTCAGGGGGGTCGCGGCGGGCAGGCCGGCGGCCCGCCGTATCCCAGCGCGCGACCCTCCTTTCAAGGTAGGTCCATTTTGCGATCAAGCCCTCAGGAGGCGCGGCAAGGGATTTGTCTCGAGGTAGCCTGAAAAGGGGCGCCATTGATTTGGGATTCGTTTTCAGATGGATGGGCGGCTGGACCTCTGGGTGGGGCACTGGCACCCGTCCCTGGAGCGGCGAGCGGGCCTGCGCCAGGTGGGAGCGGATTGAAGGGAAGTTGATTGCCTACGTACGGTGTTACGACAAGGATATGCGTGTCACCATCCGTGCAAAACCCGCAACACTTGGCCCATCAAAACACATTGTGGTCACGTCCAGGACCGCCCATGTGTGACCCCACCATCCCCACAATCTTACAGGACAACTGGGATTGAAGGAAAGGGCGTCGGTTGGGGACAAGCGATTGGGTTGGAATCGCCTGATTTTGAAATCTCGGTGCCGATTTTGTCCCAAGGGGCAGACTAACTCCCTTGTGTGCCAAATCTGGGGAGGAGGGGATGCCGTCTGATTGGCGTGGTGGGTCGATGAGAGGGGTCCACTGGGAGGGAAAAATGGTGCAGTTGCGTGTGTAATAGCCACGAACATGGCTGGAGTACATTCGGGCCAAAAAGGGAAGAACGCTATGCAGAGTGCTGTGGGGTAGGCGAAGTGGCGCTTGGCGCGGTTTGTGCAGCACTGCGCGCTTCTCAGTACACATGATTCATATTCTGAGCATTTTGTCCATTTTTTCCCAGAGACTGTGACTGGCCTTTATCAGGTGGGCTTGGGGTCCCTCCTGGGATGGCATCCCTTGGCATTGCCTATTGCCCCTTCTTCTGAACGCTCTTTTGTGCCAAGCACTTTGAATTCCTTGTTGATTATTGGAGTAACTGCTGCTGTCTTGAAATCTAAACCAAGTATTTGCGACCGTGAACAGTATGGCATTCCTAAGTTGCTCCCATTGATGCATGCGTTCATGGTATTCATCCGTGCTTGGCTCTGTGAAGTTGGGATACCGAATGGAGGCTGCCAAATTGTGGCAATAAGCATGCGGTAGTCAAAGACCATATGCAGTGCTGGTTCGTGTGCCAGCATTTGCATGAGTACATGGCCACTCAGAGTTTTCTGCAAATTGCATATCACATATATGCTGGGACAACCCTGCTTTCCTTAACATCAAACATGTCATGGCACCACAAGATAGGCAAGCTGCCAATGACATGGTTGACGTGGTTGATCAAACTTGGCCCACTGAAACAACTGTTGCTCCACTGCTGCGCCATTTGATGCCTTGTCCATCGTGACCAGAACAGAAGGCCACAATTCCTCCCATGGCATGTGTGTTGAGAAGTCAAAAGCCATGCACTTCAGCACATTGAAACCCTTCCTGGCAACAAGTCTATTCGATGGCATCTAAAACTTGGCGGTTGCTTCCTCAGGAGGCCCAAGCTTGATGCAACCAGGAAATGCTTTCCAAGGGCCGCCAGGTGACAATGTGCCCTGGTCCTGTTCAAACAACTGCCATGCAGCATCAAACAACCACCATGCAGCATTACGTCTGAGCCATCTTGTTCGTTGTACAACGGGGGCTTGTAGCTCTCAGCAGTTGCAATGGTGCCCGTTGCCCCATTGTACTGACCTGTTTCTCATCCTGCTGTTATGGAAATCTTCAATGCTGTCACACTGCTGAGCTCCATCCCTGTTGTGACCTGTAGGATTTGTTGTCCTTGCTGCTGGGAGGCATCCTTTGATGTTTTGCCAAACCCAAATGCCATGTCCATTGCAATTTGCGCAGGTCCTGCGTTTGTGCCAGCTCGACCAGGATTCCCAAGACCACAGGGCCCCTCGTCTGGGCCCCTGCCAGGCCCCATGGCTCCAGGTAGGGCCCTATGTCCACATTGAACTGCCACTCCACCTCATGCCTGCCTGTGACCTTAAGGCCCAAAGGCAGCATGAGCAACTACTGATAAATTCAGTTGTCCACCAAAATCATCATGATCATTCCAGAATTGCCAGTGAGCGCTACTGCACCACCTTTCACTGTGAGGACACATTGGGAGTCTGCACATGTACTGTGGGCAGTGCCTGATATCTGCTTGTGGCTGCAAGGGCAGCGATTGGCCTGTTTCCAAGACAGGTGGGACAATGGATATTTGTTCTTCCCATGTCTGGGCAGACAGAAGTTGAGAATCCATATGTGCCCATACACTGCGGTCTGGCACTTCAGCAAGCCAAATGATACGATGCCTGCCTTTTGCCATGTGCAGTTCCCATGCAACAACATGGGACGTCAGTTCACTTCAGCCTTACACGCCCTGATTGCGTGCTCTTTGTGGCTGGGCAGGACCACGCCCCACAGCCCCCACTTTTGCATCGCCGCCCCAATTTTCTAAAGGCTTCTCTCCTGGCCAGCCTCCTGTGGCCCGTCCCCAGTTCCCTGGTGCTGCACCCGGGCCCCCCCCATCCCTCCAACAGGGGCCAAGGCCCGTTGCCTTGCCTGCCTCAGCTCCGGGGTACAGTGGGCCCCCAAGCGCGCCACCCATTGGTGGCACCCACCCATATCCCCCGCCAGGGTTGGCGGCACCGGGGCCTCTCGGTCAGCACCCTGGTGGTGGCTTTGCTGGCACTTCTGTGCCACCTCCACAGCCAGGGCCAATGGCATCTCTGCCCCAACCAGGCTATGGCCCATACCCAAACCAGGTCAACCAGGTCAGCAAACTCCTACTGATGTGTGTAATTGTTGCATTGTATTAACGCATTAAGGTGCAGGCAACTATCGCAATATCTAGAATTGTCATGATATCTACAACTGTCACGAACATGGTCGATTGCTGGCCTTCCTTCTTTTGGCACTGGCAGCTCTCTAGCCAAATGCCTGCTTGACAACGTGTTTTTGTGGTGGAGCATGGCTTGACCTCATGGGCCTTAGATAGATTCAGCAATGATTCGGAAACAAGTTTCAGTTTCTTAAGGCTCTGGTGCTTTAGGGCTTGGGAGGTATTTTGAGTCACCATTGCTCTTGGACAGGTTGAACATTCAGGAGCCCTTGCTAAAGCTCAGGGCCTTGGAGCTCAGGAACAGAATGCCGTTTTACCCCTTCTATTAGATTCCAATATTTGGTTCATTTCAACAGCACATGCAGTCAGTGGTTTTGTTCACAACAGCCTTACTGAGAATCAGAGGAAATAGAAGTGTGTAGGGCAAGTGGAAGGACGTCTAAAGGAGCAGGGAAAGAGCAGTTGGCATCGTACGAGGATTTTGGGTTCATGGTGTCCAGGATGCTACATTTGTTGGAGAGCATTACTAGGTTGTGGGGTCATAGCTCAGTTTTATAATTGCTGGGTTCGCATTTGTTGCACCAGGCCTTTGCGCCAGAATTGGCTACAATGATGGCACAGTACCTAAGGAAGAATATCAGAGGGATGCAAGGTGCATGGCAGCCTATTACTTGTGCCCTGATGCTGTCCCCTTTGCTGCCCTCTTGCAGGCCCTGTTAGACAAATTTGAGTCCATGAATCTCGGCCCATCTGCACCCGGCGCGAATGATGCCATCACAGATGCCTCCACCCTGCCGCGCCCGGTTGGCCCAGATGCGGCAACAGCCCTGGAGCCCTCAACCCCCCCTATGACAATGTGCTGCAACAGTGCATTCATCTGCCCAACTGTTTCCCGCTTCCCTCATACGGCAACGATGCGTACTCGCTTTGCACTGCCACTGGCAGCTGTCATCACACCTTTGGCTGAAGGGGAGGGTGTGCCAGAGGTGAAATTGATAAGCAGCGAGCACCAGGGTACTGCTGGGATCGTGCGGTGCAGGCGGTGCCGCACATACATCAACCCTTTTGTCAAATGGGTTGACGGGGGCAGGCGGTGGACGTGCAATATCTGTTTGGCGATGAACGATGTGCCTGCGGACTACTTTTGTACGCTGGATGCCGCAACAGGTCTGCGGCGGGATGTCGATCAACGTCTGGAGCTGTCACTGGGCAGTGTGGAGTATGTGGCACCAAAGGAGTACATGGTGAGGTGTGAGACCGCGTTGCACACATGGTCACATTATCTGACAATGTGGACTCATTTGCAGGCATTAAGGGGTCCCCAAGGGAACATGATCCTGGCAGAAAGTAAGGGCCTTTGAGGGTACTTAGGGTATCTGT
The DNA here is from genome assembly GCA_905146915.1 of Ostreobium quekettii. Taxonomy (NCBI): domain Eukaryota; kingdom Viridiplantae; phylum Chlorophyta; class Ulvophyceae; order Bryopsidales; family Ostreobiaceae; genus Ostreobium; species Ostreobium quekettii. The sequence continues at coordinate 54,143 of CAJHUC010000626.1, read as the reverse complement.
CTCTACACCGTGCTGGCTCATTGGGTACCCTGATGAGCTCAGTGTGCAAAGCGTGACTTGATGTTGTGTTGCTGCATGCGTAATGCATGTAGTTTCTATGATATTGGGACATAGATCAGGCACTGATAGGAGCTTTCTGTGCCCTTCATCGCCTGCTTTGTTTGTCATGGCCTTGTGGACAAGTGCGGTCCACGGTAGTTCACAGCATACTAGTCCAGTTGAAGCTCTGGCCTTGCATCTTTTGAGCGATGTCGGCCGATCTTCATATACGCAGCTGTTTGTTGCCATTGTGGTTTTGTTCTTGTGGACCATCGAACAGCCTTCAAATCAATTAGGCCCAGAGTGGACCAATCCAGATTTGTAAGTCCCAGTTCAGGAGAAACCTCCAATGGCTGATTTACAACGTGCCCAAGGCTAACGATGCTAGAACCTGTTTCCATTCATTTGTGTCACATAGTCTGCATTCTCGCTGTGCTTTGTGTGTAGGTCAGAGGCCCCATGCCCGCCGTGTACTTCTTCCTCATCGATGTGTCCACACCCGCCGTGCATTCTGGACTCCTAGAAACATTGGCATCAACACTAGACTCAGTGCTGGACTCCCTCCCTGGAGATTCCAGGACAAGAATAGGCTTCATGACTTTTGACAGGTGAGTGGCAGCTTTGTGGGAATGGGCTACTCTCCCAGTTGCTTCTGCTGGAATCGCTGTTTTTTATCAGTATGATGTTGAGGCCCAGGGCATGGTAGCTACCAGCAGACCAGTGGGTAAGTGATTGGCAGCCATCTGTGCCTCGCTGCACAGTGAATGAAAAGTCCTCCTGCACACTTCATGAAATTCAGATTGTGAGCATTGTCGGAGATATGCCAACACCAGACCAAACACTCCCCAGTTCTTCAAGAATGCTGATTTGCAGAAAATGGTTCATGCTTGCGTGCGAGTTGACAAAAACACCCGCTTTTCCACTGTTTGGGCAAAGTTGGCTGCCGAGATCTTAACTGGGACATCACAGTCCACATGCTGCCGTGATGATCCCAAACTCAGTATAGGAAGGAATCGAACATGCCACTGTCCATGTTGTTTCCAACCAGGTCCGTAGTTGTTGCAGCAGAAGCTTCCCAAATTATGCCCCCACCCCTCTATGAACTCTGCACACTCACAATCTGCCACCATACCATGCCTTGATAATCCTGTTTTTGGGGAGTTCCATTTGTAGCGATGAAACAGTGCCATAGCATTTCTGTTGATGCTTGGTTGCTTTGACACTTAGTGTACCCAAACACAAATCATCTGAAATTTTGGCAGGAAAACAACAGAGTTTATGTATTGTTGCCAATTACACAGTGGTACAATAGTTTGATAGCTTATTGGTAGGTCACTGGACAGGGGGTGTGGCCAGCACCTCTGCAGTGTTTGGTCACAGCTGAATACTATCCATCAAAAAGCCACAGCAGGGCAAGTTGACCAAGTGCGCAAGGTTTACATTCCTTGACAAGGGCCATTGCATCTCAGCGACGATGCCTGACATGCTTAATGTGCCCATCTGCGCAGAACCCTCCACTTCTACAACTTGAAGTCGTCCCTGTCCCAGCCTCAAATGATGGTAGTCCCAGATGTGGACGAGCCCTTTGTCCCAATGCCAGATGACCTGCTCGTGAACCTGAAGGACTCAAAGACCGTTGTGAGAGCACTCCTGGAGTCGTTGAAAACTCAATTCACTGAGCGCAGCTGTGCAGAGTGTGCGATGGGGCCTGCTTTGCAGGTGAGATTCCCCTGATTGCTTTGGAGCACACTGGGAAATACACTGTCCAGGCACTTTCCAAGCGATGGCAGACATGGCCAAGTTGGGAAAGTTTTCTGGGTGCCCTACCTGTTTGCATCGCCACAATCAGACAACTGGATTCGTAAGTACCATGCAATCTGTTGCAGCAAAGAGAAACACGGCACTCTGTAGGGAATCAGCAACAGTTCTAGCAAACTCTGTGCCTGTTTTTGCCTTTGGTGTGCAAGGGCAGCATGTTGTCCCTTCCTGTCAAAGGCAGTCCAAAGATGCCAACAGACCATACTCCATTCGTGCGCATCTTGCTCCAATGGTGTTCTGAATGTTAGGAGACATGACAGATGCTGTCAAATTCAACAGCGGGAAGAGTCTGGGTCTCGGTCCATTGTATGAAGGCTGTTTCATTGACGAAACAGCACATGTGACAAACTGCCACGCCCCTTCTGAACCGAATTTCCTGACACTGGTTGCCTTGGTGCAGAAGATGCTGCAGAAGTCCCCATGGGCGAATACTAATGGCACACAACACGGGGCAGTTCAAATAGCGGACCACACAGTATAGGTCCCTCCATGCGAACTAACAGAGATGGCACACCATCTTTCACATTCATGGTTTTTTGGAACAGCCAGGGGTCTTGCCACAGTACTTGGCTGTTTGCTGACCATATTTGCTAGAACCCACATGTCCTTTGGAGGCACAAAGTGTAACACATGGGAAGAACCAATTTGGGCAGGTGGGAAGCCCATTGTGGTTGCAAGCCCAATGTGCAGCAGGGCCATTTTCAGCGATCTGTCACATGTTGACACTGTATTTCTGAAAGAGTTAAGACTTGTTGGATCTGCTCATCAGCAACAGCAGCCAAACCAACAGTTTCTGAGTTTGGGTCGACTTGTCAGGCATTGCTGTTCTGTTTCGATGCTGGATGAAATTCTCTGTTTGAGTCGACTTGTCAAACGTTGTTGGTCTTGCTTGAATGCTGGACATGCATTCAAGTGGTTATTGCAAAAAGCACATCGATTTCACTAATGTTGTCAATGCTGGATGCCATTACACTGTTGTAATGGTAGCCTTTGTCTCACTGGTAGGTCAGAGACAGCATTTGTGGCATGCAGCCAAAGTGGCGAACAGGTGCCTCCTGGAAGCCCTCCACCACTCTATTCACAAGACTGCAAATAGCCGATGTGGATATGGTACATACAGCATTCACAAAAAATTACACAAAATTGTCCCGCGTGTTGTGGAAGATTCAATGCTGATGGTTATCCTGTGGTGATGCGGTGGACAAGCGCCGTTCGTAGATGCTTGTTTGTTTGCTGATGCCTGCAAGAGTGCGTCTCTGAGACTCTCAAGAAATGCATATGTGATTGCTTGACCAGGCGGCATTTATGGTGATGAGCCACATCGGTGGCAAGCTGCTGTTGTTCCTTTCAAGCCCTCCCACTCTTGGAATCGGCAGGCTGAGGGCACAACGAGACAATGCGGCACTGTATGGCTCCGATCGAGAGCACCTCTTGCGAACGCCAGAGGATAAATTCTTCAAAGACTTTGCAGCGGAAGCCAGCCGTGTTCAGATCACCATTGACCTCTTTGTCTTTCACCCAACCTTCATTGACCTGGCTTCACTGTCGGCACTTCCCAGATACACTGGCGGCCAGGTGAGCCAGGGAGATGGTGGATGTGATTTCGTTTGCAAACAAAATGGTAAACATTGATCCTGAGCTGTTATGGGTGGAGGAACATGTTACTGTGTACATTGTTTGGTAATTGTTTAACCTGTCTGTCTGCGTGCTTGTCCACCTGGCTAAATGAGCCAGGCAAAGACTGGCCAGCAAAGGCTGAATGGTAAGCAGGTTGGTGGCCTGTGCAGGCACATTTCAATGCAACTGTGCCAATACAATTCCAGCATCTGGCACTTGAGTGGCGTACGGGGAACTCTGTGTACTGTATTTGTTACTGGATTCGATCATGTGCTGCACAGTATGCAGGCACACCTATTTCCTTCAGGAGCCTAAATGGCACATAGGCAGCATTGTGGTGTTTGTCCATACTTTGCGCATGCTCGCATTTGAATGGTGCGGCCCCATGTTTGTATTGCTGATCAACGATGGTACAGATGGAAGCTCGATGATTAGCAGGTTTGTGGGGCGTATCGTAAAGCCAACAGTGGTGTGCTGGGCAGTACATTGTTAGGCAAGATGCGACAGACAAGTCGCGTAGACCTTCACACTTTTTTTTGTTGTGCTTTTGATACTGTTCATTTGTTCGACCCAAAGTATCTCTATGTGAGAAGGATCTCAAGCGCTGAAGGGCATGTTTATTGTAAGAGCATTTGATAGACCATAAGAGTATGAACACTTGGCAGCACAGCAGTGTGTGCTCCCTGCAAATCGCTCCTTCAAGATGTGCAAGTGTGTGTGTGGAGATGAATGTCTTCTCAGACCACCATGTGGCTGTGTGACCTGGAAATCGCATACAAGAGGCATGCATGCTGGAATGTGAGCTCAACTTTGATGAAGAAAGGAAGGTTTCGTCTGTGTGCCCAATCAGATGACACTGCTGATCGCTTGCATTTGTTCGCAACATGGGCCAAGGTGATGCGTTTTTTGGGTTAGTTCCACATGTATCACACTATGATACGAACTGAGGAGCTCCAACAAATTAAGTTGATGGGTTGGAACAAGTGTGCGAGGGCCACAGACCAAAATTGTAGTGCGGACAACATGTGCACAGCTCAGCACTCCACCTGACCATACTGCACCAAATTCACCCTGTTCAGTTCAAAATCCAATGGCTAATAGCGCTGTGGCCAACTGGCCCAGGTGTACTACTACCCCGGTTTCCACTGTCAGCGGGATGCGACAAAGCTGCAGGCAGAGCTGTCGTGGAACTTGAAGAGAACGACAGCTTGGGAGGCTGTGATGAGGATTCGCTGTAGCAAGGGGCTGAGGATCATCGGCTTCACCGGCCATTTCTTCATACGCTCCTCTGACCTTCTGGCACTACCGACTGTGGATCCAGACAAGTCGTTTGCTATCCACCTGACACACGAGGACAGCGTGCTGGAGTCGCAGACTGTCTACTTGCAATGTGCCCTTCTGTATACTTCATCTTGTGGGCAAAGAAGGATACGGTAGGTTCTCTCCTCTCGTGTCCCTTCTGTTCTTTCCATTCATTGGAAAGGAATTCAGGTTCGATCTGTCCTATGCACCGTTGCTCAGGTCAGTCCCGTTATCGAAACTGTTGTCTGTGGGGAAGTTGTGTACTCTCTCAGACCTTGCATGATAACGTGCGCTGGCACTACGACTTTTGACAGCTTTTCTGTGCCTTGGGGTCCTCGCTCTCTGCACGGCTTGAGAGCTCGCTTGCTGCACCTCAGTTGGTGAAACCGGGTTGTTCCTGGCACAGGGTCCACACCCTCGCAGCGCCAGCCACAAGCGACCTGGGTGAGGTGTACAAGTCGGTGGACGCCGCGCAGGTGGCCACACTGCTGGCGAAGCTAGCCGTTGAAAAGAGCTACCACACGCGCCTCCATGAAGTGCGGACACTGGTGCAAGGAAAGCTCATCAGCAGCCTGAAGGAGTACAGGGCCCTGCACTCTGGCCATTTCCGCGGCGTTAACAAACTGATATATCCAGAGAGCTTCAAGCACATACACGTTTGGGTCCTGGGTCTCCTGAAGACAGCAGCGATAAGGTGCGTGTGAGGATGGGAACGAGGTTTCGCTCACTGTTTGAAGGAATATTTGGCAATAAGATGAGTTGAACGGTTTGTTGGTGGGCGCAATGTATGACCATTGGCCGCAACTCTGCGTCTGGCTTTCTGCAGCGAATTCCGGTGCAGTTCTGGCAAGGCTGTGCCAACACAAATATGTTTTACCTTTATTTTGATAAATGCTTTTAGGAGTATGGAATCCTCATCACGACACTGAGCTGACAGCAGGCTTGCTGACGATCGACTGCAAGTTTGTATTTGTTGTTTGATTGGTTATTATATTCTTATCTATGTTCATGCTTGGCTCTGTGCTTATGCTGCCAGTTTTGATAGCAAATGCAGGTTTACAACAAGTCTAGGTTTTGAAACATCGTCAACACTGCTGCACTCCTTTAAAACGCACTCCCAACCTGCTTTGCTTCATTCTTGCTATTGTCGGAGCTGTGAAAGGCTCCAGTCCTGCTGGCATCTAAGCTACGCAGCAATGGGGGAAAATTGAATATTGAATCACATTTCAAATTGCCAAATGGAATGGGTCTTCAGGCCCCAAATATCTTCATAATGGATGGCCTGCTGGGCTGCTGGCACAAAGGGGATGTTGCTGCAGCCCGTTCCAAACGGCTGTGCAGTAGTGCTTCAGTACTAATATAGTCTTCTCCTTCCCCCCTCAACTGAATTTGGCCTTTCTGAAGTCACCTCCAGAAACGACAGACAGTACTGCGATGTTTGATAGGTGTTGTCTGATGCCTGAATCACTGCAGGCCTGCAGTATGGACAGCTGAAGCTGTGGATGCTGTATGCCTGAACATGAACCGACAGCAGCCGGCCACACCTTGCCCAACTCTTGCGCATCCTTTCGATGTGATGGAACTGTGATATTGTCAGTCCATCTGCATGTTGTGTGGTTTACATGGTGGCTACAAGGTGGCATATGCTGTTGAGCTTTGCGTTTGCTTTTGAGTTGAGGGAGGCTTTCCATTGCCTCTGGCAATTGGCATCCTCTGGGATTTAAGCAGCAGCACATACACGTAGAGGTTAGTCAGCTGGGTAAAAGCGCCTGCCTTATCATGTTTTGGCAAGTATGTAACGAATGGAATATGACGCACATACCGCAGATCACGGAGGGTAGTGCGGGGGGTGTTGAATGGCACAGGGGCCCTTAGATAATGCCCCCTGCGTTATCAAACATGGGCACTGCTGCACAGTGCGGGCGGTATGCAGCTCCCATGATGATACACCCTCGTTCACCACCAAACGATGCAGCGCTGAAATGCAGGAAATCGCGCAACTGTTATGGTGACGTCCTCCCACTCTTGCTGTGATTGGCGCCCTAATTTAGACTGGTATTCAATGCGCTAGATTGGTCTTGCGGTCAGTGTGGCAGCGTCGGGGCTGTTGTTGATTCATCGACTTGATGCAGACCGCGGGGGGCAAGTAAGATAGTGCGGGGGCATGCAACATATTCCCCCTGCGTTTTTGACACCGGGCCTGATGCTCAGCGAGGCGGGGGGCGCTATCCTCCTTGATCCATGGTATACATTTAGCACTGCAAAGTAGAAAAGGCTCAGAGCATTCTTGCTAAGAGGGGTTTCTCTAATGCGTGACGCGTTTCCTTCGTTGTGTTAGAACTAGAAAGTTTCGTGCTAAACTGCATCCCAGCACACGTGCATATCCTCGGGGTGGGCAGTGATACTTCAGCATGGGCACTGTTGGTGCATTTTGCATAGTTCCACGGCGTGCGTCCATGCGCCTGTCAGATGTGCGTCAGACGAAGAACAACAATTGCACACGTACACATGTGCACACGTTCGATGCAGCTCTGATGCACAGGTTATTTCTTGCCCTCTCCCAGGGGAGGTGCTGATGATGTCAACGCAGATGAGCGAGTGGCGGTTGGCCTAGAGATTGTCAGCTGCACATTCAAGCAGGTGCTGCGGCTTCTGTATCCTTCACTTTTCCAGTTGCATGATTTGAGGTTGGACTGGGGCCAGAAAGACGCTGATGGGAAGGTGAGGCGGAGGCTGCCTGGTGTGATTGTTGTGTGTGCATCCCAGCCAGAATTCGTTTAGTCTGGTCTTTTTACAGCACTGATTTATTTGTTGCTTGTGACGTTCAATGCTGGAGCCCAAGCACTCGCCCAATGCATGCCTCCCACATGTCTTGCAGCACAGTGCAGGATCCCCTGCATCACGCAAATCCACCTTGGTAAGCGATGCCAGCCATGAATGTTGGCCTCATTCCCACAACGCAGCCTTGGCATTTACAATCAGCTGGTCAACTGCCGCACATGATATGAGCAAGGCCGTGGCGAATTTGCAATGTTCAAGCTGTTGCACTGAAAACTGCAGACTGCTCTAGGCCAAGGGTCCACAGACACAACAGGAAGGCACTGACCAGTGTGCCTGTCGTTTGCCTTGTCTGCAGGTCAAATTGCCTCCGACTGTCGCTCTGTCGAAGGAACATTTACGACCTGACGGGGCATACCTGCTCGACAACGGGAGGGTATTCGTCCTGTGGCTGGGCCAAGCCCTGCCACGGGAATATGTTTCAAGCCTCTTTGGCATGGACCCCTCCACTTCCCCCGGTGACTACTCCAGTATGGCAGTTGAACCACCAAAGGACAACCCCGTGTCCCAGCGAGTGAATGCTGTGCTTCGCAGGTTGAGGGAAGGGCGGGGTGTGCATGCGCACTGTTATGTGGCGAGGCAGGGGTCGCAGACAGAGGCGCACATCGCACCGCTGTTTGTCGAGGACAGGACGCACAACACACATGGTTACCTGGATTTTGTGCACCATCTTCACAGGCAGATTGGCGCAAAACAATGACCAAGGGAGGGCTGGGGGAGGGGGCAGCGATTGCCTTGCTGCAGTTCCATTGAAAGACGACCCCGTCTGTTTGCATTTGCCAGAGCATGTGGACGTTAGCAGCAGCAGGGGCAGTGGACATAGATGCAGCGGGAGAATCAGTGAATGAACCAATTTGAGTGCGGGGGAGCCTTGGGGTCAGAAGTGCTGACCTCGTTCCCATGTGGTTGGCGAGCGTCGACGCTATTCTTTCTTCAAAGCAGAGACGACACGAAACGCGATTATTTGTTTGGTGAATCTTGTGTGCGGGTCGCAAAGTGCGAGCACTCTGTCCTAAATCGGGGCGCAGCGCATGAAACCGTCCATCACTTCCTGAATCAGGAAATGCACGCACAATGAGTGGTTGTGTTAAGCACGACGTTGATATCAGCGATCGCATTCTTTGCTTCAGAAGCACCAAGGAGGCACTCGATCCATAACTTTCACGCAGTCATCTTCCTGTGTCCATTATGGACAACTGATTCGCCATTCCAAACATCGCCCACCGTCAATCGAAGCATTTGATCCAAGGCAATGTGAAACTGGTCATGGGCAATCCCTAAACAGACACTCATCTGTGGAACAGGGCCCGCATTCCATGTGGGCATTTAGGCTGCACGGATCTCCCACATTCTTTCCCATTGCAGTTGGTTGACTTGAGGAGGCCCAGTTCTTTGTACCCTCCCAAGAAGAAGAAAAATGCACGAACTTTCCATTGTTCCTAAGAGATGCTTGGATGGTAAGGGATATGGATAACACCAAAGCCCAACGTGCATCACACTGTACATTTTGACAAAATCGGTCCACATTGGGGCCGCTTCTAACTACATGCATGATACAGACAACTGCATTTGCACCATACTTTTCTGGTTGCGTGATTTGTCTGCACCCACTACCTACTGCCCGCCAATCCGCCTCTCCGATCCCCATACAGGTTGTATAAGCTGCACTAGCGCGTTGTCTCTGCTGCTCTATCTCAATTCCACTGATCTGCTCGATCTCGTTACCGCCTTCCCCTCTGGATGGCAGGTTTGCCTGATCTCGTTCCACCGTCCGCTCTGGACACAGTTGGGTGCTGATATGTGCAAACACGCTGAAACACTTTGGCAGACCTGCCACGAGCAGGGGGCCCAACACTTGAAAGTTGTGATCCTGATGTCTGTTTTGCTCTGTTTCTTTTCCTTTTCACTGGTTTGTCTAGTTCTCCTGCCTTGCTCAATCTCTTGCCCCTCCCCTCCACCGCCCTCTTTTTGATCTCTTTCATTGTGTCCCCCTCGCCTTCTTTCCCCCAAAGTCGGCTATGAAGAGAAAACGTTGTTGCAATTTGGCGATTGTGTTGTGGGCAATAAGACGTGCGACGTTGGCAACGCTTCCAAGAAATATTCACCAACTGCTCATTTTCTTTGCATAACTCGCGGCCCTTCCACTCTTTTGGAACTTCCCTACCCTGCTTAGTCTCTACCGAGCCATCCCGTGTGGGCGCCACATTCCAATAACGTCATCAATGTTTTGTAATATCAAAAGCATTTTTAAAGAAACTTACAAGCTGTGCTTATTTAGTGCGTTTGCCCCTACCCTGTACCTCTTGTGGAGATTTTGTACAAACAATGTGTTTGAACACTTTTGCAGTGCCCTGCATTCGGAACTCGACGATGGGCAGCGTGCCTAGCACCTCAACATGCAAAGTGCTGAAATCTTGAGGGCAACAACTGTTTATTGGGGCATGAGGAAGATGCACTTAATAGAACGTGAACCACTTCAAATGATATGCTGGGGTAATAATTTAACATGCAACATATAGTGGTGGAAGGCTTGGTGACAATGATCGTCTCCTGCAAGGAATGTTCACATTTGGGCATATATAAGATGAAAAACCAGTGATTGTGGTCGTGATGTTTATAGGGGTCTTCCTTTTAGGCATGCATACTTGTGGGCAAGAAGTGAACGTTCTACTATGGGTGATTTATCAATTGTATAAAAATGACCTAGAACTTTGACAAGAGCAATTATTTGCACCTATAAGAGAGTCCATTAACTAGTGGTATGAAAATTGAGAATCTTTGTTCCTCATGGTGTCTCATCCATTCTCACACGTCATCTAATGTAATGTTGCAGTGTTCACATTGTGTAACAGAAAATCGTGGCATAGTTTCCACCGAGGGAAGTGCAGCCATTGGCTCCTTGACAACAAGCAAGAAAAAAACCTATTGCTGAGCATAGCCAACAGATGGCAGAGTTTTGAAAGGACCACAATTTGGACATAATAGCAAAGTGTTAAATGGAGTTTGTGTGTGCATTGGGGTTCCATATCACCGACCGAAACATCCCATCTGTAGTAACCACAACTATCATTGCATCTGAAAGGGCACATATCAAGACTTGTTTAAGCAAACGTCCTTGTGGATATTCTCTACAACCAAGCAAGCGAATCCGCAAACATTATCTTCCCTGTGTTATTACTTTGAACGAACTAATATGATTGTCTGTGCTCGTGTCGTCAATACAAATTCTAAGATTTGGCACCATGTCCAGATCACCTCGACCAACCACAAACACACCCTTCAAGGTGCGTTTTGCTTTACAATCTCATGCCTAATGATTGCTATCATGCCTATTGGACAGTGAAAACCCCGATACCCAATAACAATAAACCATAAGGGACAATTGAGGATATCAGCAGAGTTTTGGTTGCCACATACATGCAAGAAATACAAACCTGCTAAGAGGAATCAAATTACTTAGTTTTGTTATACCCCCAAGAAGGTATTGTTAAAGTTCCCAGAAAAGGCACAATCAATGAAACAAATGAAGATTAACATATTGGGACAGGTCACTTGCTTCCAAGCTGAATAGACGTGAGACAGCACCACCAAGAATCCAACAACAAGGTCAAATGCCAGGAATTGGAACTGATGGAACTCCGTTCAGTGGCAGCCGCGTGGTGCCAATTGTATACCGGTAAATGTATTCCATTTACGCGGATAATGGGGTGGTACATCTGGTGGGCAGTCAGTTGCCTGCACCGTGCTGCCCCTCCTGCGCGCGTGATTTGACTGGGTGGATGCGGACGGCCTTTGAGAGTTCGCAAGTAAGCGCACAAGCCAACGACCGCAAGCTGCAACTATGCCCCAACGCGGCGGTCGGATTGGGCGGACGCCAGAGGTTGATGCGTTCCTTACCGAGGAAGCGGGAGCAAAGGGTCCCCCCGTGCAGCTCGGAGGGGCAATTGCTTTGGCGGATGTCGCGGAATTGGCGCGCCAAGTGGAATGCAATGAGCGGACGTTGCTGCTCCTTGAGTGCAAGATAGACGCCATTCTTAAGAAGCTCGAATCGGGCGAGTTGGGTGCGCGGGAGTTGGGCGGAAGCCCGGACCATGGGGGGCGGATGTCGCCAGCGACCCAGGCTGCTTCCGAGAATGTGATTGGGGAGTTGTACGAGGAGCTCCAGGAGGAGGGCGTCTGTGCGTAGCGGTCGGCCACGGCCGATGCCGCCTTGGCTGCACGGGTGGCCCTGGAAAATGTCCCCAAAGGGGGGGGGCCGACGTTAGGGCCGGTCGTTCGGAGGAATGGCGCAATGCGCCTCGATCAGAATTGGTCTCACCTAAGCGGCTCCTTGTCGCGCACGGAAGGGCCGTGCTCGAAAGCGGGCGCATCCCAAGGGAAGCAATGGGAGGGGTCGAGAACTTCACCAGAGCAAGAATAGTCAATAATGTTAGAATAGGTCGTGGGGCGTGGGACGTAATCGAACGTGAGCATTGGAGGCGCTCCACAACACACTTCTTGGTTGGACGATACATTGGCCTTGGTGCCAACAGAGGTTTTTTCCTGTACGATGAAGACCAACAAGTGTGAGTGTATGAGTTTGGTCCTCCTGGCCCCATTGACCGTTTTGTTAGACTCCCATTAGAAAGTGAAAAACAAACCGGTCTTGAGTACCGGAGGAGGTATTTGTAGGGGATTTGGGGTGAATTTGGATATGGTTATGTGGTAGTACTTAGGCAGCCAAATTGTACCGACGGCTGCCTGAACCAAGCGTTTTAAACCATGAGATAAGGTCTTAGCATATGGGAAAAGGCGCTGAAAATGGAAAGGTGTGCTGTGCAAAGAGGCGGAGGGATTACTAGGTTGTGATGAAGTAAACGGATGATAAACATTGTCAAGTGAAGTGGTGAGGTGTGTAAACTAGCTGAGCGGCTAGAAAACTCGTTGTACACTGCGAATTGGAGTGAAATTCACAATGGGAAGTGTCATGAGGTGATGGCAATGGGGGGTCACATTGTGACCAGCCGCAGGGGTATATAAACCGGCGGGTGGTACCATTTGGACAACACTCCACCCCCAAGCCTCCCAATCGCCCAGCGCCTCTAGCCCAAGACAGAAAACGGCAGATCAAGCAATCTATAGCCTGACCCAAAAGGCTGTCGGTCAGAATTGGACGGAATTGAGGAGGGGAAAGCGCTGAGTGAGGGCGGATTGGGGTTGTTTGACCGGCAAGTGGGAAGGGAGTGTTGAATATCGAGTGCATGGTGGTGGATCGGAACGGACAGAGTATTGCTGATTGTGGAGCTGTTGTAACTGCAGTGTGCCAATGCTTAAGAGTTGAGTGAGGTGGAAAAAGTGGCTGAGTGTACATTCCTTGTGCATTGGAGTGCTGGAAGTGTGATTTCTGATCAGAACCATCAGTGTAAAGTACTGGATGGTGAGGCATTGATATCAATCAAAGTGGATTCGAGTGTGAATGCCCGTTGAGTTGTTGTTGAAGCTGACTTTTGAAATGAGTAGAGCTCCGCAAGCTCAACGAGACCCCAAGGCGGTGAACTCAAAGAATACTCATCGCCATTCACCAATCACCCGTCAAAAAACCAAGAAATTGCGAAAAAGGGAAAGGGAAGACGAGGAAAACGCTGATTCCTCCGGAGGTTTTCCGTTCGTAAAAGGGACTACGACTGAGCGTATTTGGATAGAGCAGAGAGACCTTTCACCGCACGTTCTTTCCATTCCAGAGGCTTGCCATTTGCCTTTGCAAGTTCAGTCCTTTTGGGCAGCGCATTGGGCGAACTGCTAACATTCGTTTCAAGAAGCGGACGATTTCATACAGCAAGAACTAACGGAGAACTCACAAAGGGGGCAGGTTGATTGGGCAGTGGCATCGGCAAAGGGAAAGAATCGTGCAGAAAAGTCCCCATCTAGTGATTTGGAGGAAGGGTATAGCACTGGGGAGGAGTTTCCTTCGGACTGTGAAGTGCAAGGGAGTTGTACGGAGGGGGTCTCTATTGGGGAGTAAATGTCAGGGGGTTGTCTGTGATATAGCGACGACGTAGTGGTGTGGGTTAGTGGATCAAGAGTATTGGTGAATGTCCTACCGGGTTTGATCGAGGGAACAGTCATTGTGCTTATTGTGGTACTTTAAAAAGCTTCGTGTAAATCCTTTTCCCTCCTCGAAGTCGTGTCTGAACAGGACCGTGACCCACAAGCCTGGAAATGGCGGTCACAAGCCAGGTCCTTCAATATTATAACAATACTTTACTATACCCCTGGGAGTACCACTCTCTCGTGTGGGGGCTGGTGGTGGCATGACCCAATGGTGGTGGTGGGATCCACATCAAATCTACTACAATATGAAAGGGCCGACAAGGGCCTGCCAATGGACTCTGATGTCCACCATACTACTATGCAACGGCCCTTCAAGCCAACAGCATCATCACAATGTCTAGTTATACTTCAATTACACTTTAATTTAGTACACTCTAAAAAGCACAAATATCAAATATGACAGTGCATACATCAGAAACTTCGTGTTTGGGGTTTGGTGATTGTTGACTTGGTGTTGTGGAATTACTTGGGGGTAGTTACAGCCGGGTTTCTTGGGGCCAATTTAGTGGCCCTGGCTGTTCATTTATGGAGTATTCTGGGTGGTTGTGAGTTCCTTGGGATTGGTGGAGACATGCCGGTACATTTACTTTACATTCTGCCTTTGTACAGTACATTTTCTGGTGTGCTGACCACCCAATGTAGGGTGAGTCAGCTGTGCTGCACGGGAGTGGCAGAACCGCGCCTGTCTGACTTTCTGTAACTGCATTCGGACCCCAGCACCCGCGCTTGCCGCCATCGAGCGCGAGGGGCCCGTTCCGCCGGACCTTCGGGTCCTGTGCCGCACCCCGGTGATCCATCGGATCATGAGGGCCCACCACAGCGAGCGAGAGGGGAAGCGAGCGCCCCGAGAGGCCACACCGCGAGGTGTGAGAGGCTGCCCATCGGCAGCGATTGGGCGCCGTCGGGAGGCGCCCAGAACGGAATCGAACCACCCCATCAAGTGGTTTCGGAGCCGGCGACCGGGTGGAACGCGGATGCACGAAGCGGGAGCGAGGAGAGTGACCGCGAGAGGGGCAAGATCGGGCAGAGATCCGGCCCCGCGGATCCGGATTTGGGAGAGGCGGTCAACATGGGATTCCGCGGTGGATCGCCGATCGATTGTGGAGGCGCCGGCCCGTGGGAAGGCAGCGCGAGCGAGCTCGATCGACGGGGAGCCGGAGGGACGCAAGCCCGCGTCGAGGGAGTGAGCAGCGAGGCCAGCCGCGGGCGAGGCGAGCCGTGGAGTTGACAGCAGCCAATCAGAGACGAGCAGCCCCGTCACGTGACAATCCCGGGCACGCGGGGGGAAGGCGCCCCATCACGTGACAATCCCGGGCAAGCGATGGGGGCAGCGCCCCGTCGCGTGACAATTCGGGGGGAGTGGCAGTACTGATGCCTACCGGCAGTACTTTGGAGCAGCCAGAAGCCACCAGTACCAAGACCAGCGACTAGTGAGGCTACTGCAAGGCTACAGGAGGGATTCCAGCCCAAGCCAGCAGTACTTTAAGACAACCTCAGTACTTGGTGATCAAGGCAGGGAAGCAGCGTAGTACTTAAGGGCTGTGGTACTATCGCAAAGTACTACAAAGCCGCTCCACACCCAAGAAAGGTGGGTTGGCTGCTATTCCTGCATAGTGGTCGTGATGTGCGGGGGAGACCTGTGTGGATCCAAGCGGGCCCCTACTACTAAGGGACTGTGTACCCCCGGCGCACGATCCCACTGAGCTAAGATCGGTGGTAGGTTTGAATGCCTAAGGTACCCGCCGGGAGCCGTGGCTGTCAGGCTCGGGTTGAAGCCACCGGTACCTAGGAGTTAGGAAAGTCATAGAAAGGGGCCAGCCTTCACCTGCTGTCACTGGAGGGGGGCCGGTGGCAGTGGGTGTGACCACGGGACAGTCGCGCTTCCCGGCTGGTAGGCGCTAGGAGCCGTCCCTAGTTCTCCCCCGCTCTAGGCAAGGAGCTGACTGTGCACCAGCCTAGGAACTCGTGAGTTCCTAGGCTGTTGGTTGTATACGGGGGAGAACCGTGTCCGTTGGTCTATGCCTGCTCAGCGGCAGGTTGGAGGTTTCGGACACCTTTGACTATACCAGTTCAGTCTACCCGATCAGTTCAGACAAACCAGTTGATTACAACAATCCGTTTTTATTATCCGTCCAGTTGTCTACCAGTTGAGCATTCCATTCAGTTCCAGTACCTCTGCCTGATTACATCTACAGAAGAGTTTTGCTGTTGTTTTGTCTGTGGCCATACGAGGAGTACTACTCGCCTGTCAGTGTCAGTGACCAGAGATGGTAGACCGGCAGGGACATGAGGGACCGACTAGCCCAGGAGCTCATGGCCATGACAATATGAGCATTTCATCAAGAGGGTCGGCCCATCCACTGGGGAGTACTTCAGCGGTTGCAGGGGAGAGCAGTGGGGCTCAGAATCTTGCATTGGTGCCACGGTCTGTAGCATTGGAAACATGGCAGGAGGCAGTTGCACTGAGAGACCCTGCACAGGCGTTGCACACAGAGGAAGCCATGGAGCCTAGAGAGATTCCTGGAGCATTGGCAGCAGCGGGAGGTCTTGCCCAGATAGCCATGACTGCCATTCAGCAGCACAGCACAGTAGTGGGACATCATGCCATGCAAGCAGTGTATCAGAGTGCGGTTGCAGGGCAGCAGGCAGAGCATGCTGCACAGCAGAGTGCCTTGGCCGGGCAGCAGGCACAGCAGGCAGCTCAGCAGAGTGTTGCAGCTGAGCAGCAGGCGCATCAGGCTTTACAGACTAGTGCATTCGCTCTTCAGTAGACGAATGTACTGAGGCAGTATACAACACAGGCGATGGGACAAGTTCATGTTGGGATGGAGAGGTTGCATTTGGATCAGCATGAGACTTTGAGTGTGGCGCAGTATTCAGAGGCACGCAGCTCAGAGGCTATGAGGCATATTGAGCAGCTGCGTCAGACGTGTGAGGAGGACCAGCGACAGTTTCAGCAGAGAATGATTCAGATGGAGGAGGTTTTGAAAAAACAAATGGATGTTGCAGTAGAAGCGAAACTGGTGCAACCCACCATTCTCTCAACTCCCCCGCCTCACGGCGTTTCTGGAGGAGCACCCTCATGTGGAGGCGATGGTGTTGGCCCCAGTGTGGCCGGCGGCACCTTGGTTTTGCCGTTTGACCGCCATGGCCTACGAGAAGATCGAGTTTCTGCCGCAGACTGACTTTTTTTGCGCGGGGCGTTTTGGGAGTGCTTCACTGCAGGTGGCTCGGTGGCGGGTGATGGCCTTGCGCATTCTGCCATGCCACACCCCTTTGGACTCCCCCCGCTCCCTCCCACCAGCTTAGCTATAGCTAATGCGACCACGACTGAGATTCTGCACCACCTCCTCCCCCTTGTGGACATGCTTGCATCCCAGTTTGGCAGCCTTACGTGCCTCACTATGGAGGAATGTTGGGCGATCATCTGGGACTAGATGGACGCCAATGCGCAGTCGGGTCACCGGAGCGTTTGGCACAAGTTCCTCAAGTTTGCGGT
This sequence comes from Ostreobium quekettii, assembly GCA_905146915.1. Taxonomy (NCBI): domain Eukaryota; kingdom Viridiplantae; phylum Chlorophyta; class Ulvophyceae; order Bryopsidales; family Ostreobiaceae; genus Ostreobium; species Ostreobium quekettii. The sequence goes on along the minus strand of CAJHUC010000626.1, from coordinate 36,940 downwards.
TATGTGCGCTCGCTAGGGCTGCCATGCAATCCCCGCTGCCCCTGATCAGATCTACGGTTATGTGTTGTTCCTTCGGGCTGAAGGCTAGGTGGCCATGCAAAGTCTAGATCAATACATTTCCGCCATTTCGACCATCCATTGTTGGGTGGACATTCGCCACTTCACTGCCCATAATGGGATCATGACCCAGTTACGTGATGCTTGGCCCCAACGCGCCCCGGAGGACATTTACTGGGTCACCATTTATGTGTTCCCGGCTTCGGACATTTTCCATCTGATTAGCTTGGAGCTCCAATCGACGACCGTGACTACGGCGGAAGGGAATAGCATTGTGACCAGCTGCTGGAGCATATAAACCGGCAGAGGGCGCTTTTTGGACAACACCCGCCACCAAGGGTTCCAATCGCCCACCACGAATAGCCCCAAGGAGGATGACGACGTGTTGGGAAACCGACGACCTGACCCAAGAGGCAGCCGGATATAGTTGGGAAGGAGTGGGTCGAAGGTTGGGCTGCGGGTGGTTGATATGCATGGTGAATAGTGTTGGGTGATTGAAAAAATGAGCTGTATTTGTGAGCTCCATGATAGAAGTGGGGTTAACAGGTGAATCGCAACCTGTGAGGGTGTTGTGGTTGTGTCCTGTGTGACTGAAGAGGAAGGCCATGTCACCGTGTTGATATTGTGAGGAACGAAAGTATAAGAAGTTTGTTTCAAAAGGACTGTGATCCATTGGCTAGAAAATGGCGATCACAAGGGACGTCCTTCAACAGATGCAAAAGAGGGCACGTATGGCTTGCAAGTGCAGGCATAACCTGGTAATTGGCGAGGGAGATTGCTGAGGGTCTGATATTGATGCACCTTGCTAAACATATGATTGAAATTATTTTTATGGGATGCCAAGTATTTGGGATTGGTGTTGGAGTATGGCAATGGGTGCCTAAACAGACAATCGCTCATACCAAATACAGCCTTGTGAGCATTGTTTCATCCAAAACTTGAACATAAACTAAAACCCTATTGTTTACAACCTAAATCGAATCTTCAACATCAAGGAAACAAGATGCAAAATCTAGATGGCATTACATTAAATGTGCTCACAGCAATGCTATAGTATTAAATAAACCTCCAAGCTTGTGGACAAAAAGGACGTGTAGGTCTTGATGAAAACAATGAATCAATGAATGATCGAACCAATATCAAAAGCCCTAGATGGAGATGTAGGTTGCTGGTTTCAAGTGTGTGTTGGGGCCTCTAGGTTCAAGCTCCATCTTGGCAAAATGTACTCAAAACCACTCTTGTTCCTTTTCTCAATGGTTGATATTGTCAATTCATATAATTGTGCAATTCTATAGTAGGCCCAAGGCATTAAGAGGAGTTCTATATTACTACATAGAAAGTGTGAAAATCATGCAGAAAATGAGCTTTGGTACTCCTTGTTGCTTGGTGGTTTTAATTTAAGTGCCCATTCGACCATTGCAAGTCTGGAAAAAGGAGATGATCGATGTAGAGCACACAAAAACAGAAACAATATTATGGAATAGCAAGGCATGGAAAAGGGAATCAAGTTGAAGCCCGCTTAATGATATCATTAGATCATATTCCTTATATGACAAGAAATATTGTGTCTGAGACTTTGTTAGTAGACAAAATAAAATAGGGTTTCAGAACTTGAATGAGAAATTAGAATTTTCAAGGTTGGTCTTACATCTACTGATGCGGGTCCTAGCGAGGACCACGCGGGGACTACGTGTGAGAGAGTATGAAACCCAACGAGAGACGTTACAAAGTGTGCTCCGCGCACACTTAACCTGTAAATCAACGTACAATCATGTATAATGAAATATATAATGTACAAATGCTAATGTACAATTGTTTTATTGTAATACCGGCCAATGTAAGTTGTGCCACCGGCATCATCTACTACATGGCTCAAAACGTCATTGCAATCAAAATTATTCTGTATATAATGGATGGTCTGAGGGGATCTAAGGAAGATAGAAGTCTGTTTGTAGCGTAGGAAAATTGTGTGATATGTAGCCAAGCCATGCAAAGTTGAGAGTGCCTTTTCTATTCGCAACTTGGCAATCTAGCTTTAGCGGACATGGGGCCTTGAATGACGCCATTGTCATTTCAGCTCTTCTTGCTCAACAATCGGACGCCCAAGGATATGGCAACCCATTGATGCAACTCAATAAACATCAACTGCGAGGAGGATGGGCATGTTAATACCCTGCACATGTGGGATTATGCCAGAACTATTCAAGACCTGTTGTGTACCATGCAAAGAGTGGAGGCAGAAATACGGCAACAAGCCCTCTTGAGCCACTCTCAAATTTTATCTATCTCTATGGAGTGGTAGAAGATCAACCACAAGAAAAAGTATGACAACACTACTAAAAAGAGGGGCTTGAGGAGAAGGTTGGAGGAGAATGCAACAAGAAGGGCTGCACAAGCTGCCTGGGAGGCGAACACTAAAGGCATAGAACCAGAGGGAGTGGAAGCTCTTGTTGGATGGGATGAGGCGCATGAACTGGGGTTCAAATTGGTTGCTGTGAAAGGAGGGGGGCAGAATTCAAGGGTGTAAATAAGGTGAGGCCCTATTTTCGTCTAAGAATGAGGCGGAGGAATGTTCCAAAGATATATGCATACTTTTTATGAAGTTTAGTGTGAAGATGCTTCAATGATTCCCTTGAATAAGGGTTTGATGATAGTTAGTTCGGATTTGTGGTCATTAATATTTTCTGACAGAATGATTTATGGGTGTTTAGTAGGTATCTACATGAGTATTCACAAGGTATGAGCATATATTGAAAGTACGCTTGGAATTCTTAGCATATATGTAGAGGGTATTCCTGTGAATATGAGTGGGAAGTTTGGGGCTCTGGACCAGGTATATAAGGAGTGCCAGAACTCAATTTGGCAGCCTGCAGCAATGCGACCTCCAGCCCAAACCAGCATTGGATTTATGTTTGTAACAGACAAAATGTAGCAAACTTTTGATTGGCCAATCAAATCTTGGGTTTGCTCTTTCTTGTCTGACGCCAATGCGCCTATTACACCCCATCATGTGATAATGGCCATCGGGACAATGAAATTTTCACAAAAGAATATCCATTAGAGCAAGCCATTGCCACAAAACGCAGAGTGGCCTTTGGCCAGCAACATGAAGGTATGTGCCATCATCATTTCTAGAAGCCAAAGAGACACATTGAATATGCCATGCATGCAGCAGTCAAGACGACCCCAACTACATACAATGAAAGCATGGGAATAGCCAGATTGGCATCCAACACAGTTGGATCGAACCAATGCATATTGGAGTACATGTACCTCACAAATTCACCAGAACTACAGGGTTATCTGGTTATCAATTGCTCCATGCATATAAAAAAAATACTGGACATGGCTCTCACGGTTTCCCTGAGTGCACTGGTACATATCTTCAATGATGTAGGGTGCACACCACCAACATCAGAGCATAGCATTTTTGCTGTCATACCCCCGATTCCCATTCTCCATGTGTAAGTCTTGTGCGGGACCAGGCTACCATACCAATGAGCAATACATAAATCAGCTATTGCAATTGGCATATCCAGAGGACAATGAAGAACTGCTTGTCACCCAAATTATGGAGTGCAATACTGACTCACCCTCCTTGACCCAAAAGGTAGTGAGCGGAATGCTAAGGGCTTGTCTTGCAAAGGATGAGTCATGGTGATATCACCCTAGGACATAAGCTGTGTGGCAATGGGCTACAACAAGTGGTTCTTGATGGTAGATACAGCATGCCTGTGGTAAAGATTGCAATTGATGCAGACAACCTCGTTCACGTGATAATTACTTTGGTGGTGCCTAGTTATGGAGGAAAAGACATAAATGGTGTAGTTATGAGATGAGAGTGAGTTATAGCAGCCAACAGCTGGAGCACCCCAGGAGCTAGCTTGTGACATGCATGGCAGACAGCCACTGACTGCCGTAGTGCGCAAGTCGTAACATTGTGGACTTGATGACCAAAAGGGCACTTCATCTGCTGTTGATAAAATTGGAAAGTTGCATTGCAACTGTGGTAAGTTGAACAGTCTGGGTCATAGATTTCCCTCTTATTGTCTGTCCAAACATCGCTGACACATATTGGTGGATTTTCTACAAGTGAGAAAAAGAGGTTGAAATTTATTACTGTATGGTATACTACATCCCAATTGTGCACTGTGATAGTGTGGCATTCATGGTAGGTCGTTAGCTGCACTGTTGATCCACAAGAAAATTTTCCTTAATTAGGCAAAAGCAAACGATCTAGTGACGTGACAGAGTGCAGATTGTGCAGTGAAATGGAAAGTAGTTATGATTGTTGGCAATGGTGGGAAGTGTGTTGATTGTCCAGAAGATGTGACCCACAGGTATGGGGCCTACAAATGAGGTGCAAAGAGAAAAAAATGTGCAATAGAAGCATTGCAACTGTGAGCTCATCTCGACTCATTGCGTAGAGCTTTCACTGCAATTGTTCTCATACACCTGGCACACCACTATGGAATTCCAGGGTGGTTTTGGAATGCTTCCCACCATGTTGAGAAAACCATGCACTGTAAAGGTCTGTATACACCTAATGTAGCTTGGTGTTATCCTACGTTCAAAGGCCATTCAAAGGTATTGCTTGTCAGGCCCATGCTTACAAATGCATTCCAAGGAGCTCACCTGAAACAGTTGCAAAAAGCTGTCAACGCCACCTGTATTCTCCACCATTTAATCTGCCGCCGCACTCGCAATCTCATACACTCTGCTCAATGTTGTGATCCCAATGTTCACCATTCTGGTTGCCAATCATGGTCATCAACGAGGTGCCATTCGGCAACGATGCACCTCGCTGCGCTTGCGCGGGACTTGCCAGTCACAATAGCTGGTTGCATGCCCACATCGCACGTGGGCAGCCCGCAACGTGCGGCAAAAGCACCAAGGAGTCCCAACAGTCACACCGCCCTGGCAGAGAGTCGTCGTTCGGGTCGCAGACGTGATTCACGCGACAGTGGCACGTTGGCCAGATTGCCTATAATTCCGCTGCGCTCCGCCTCCCTGCACGTTGGCCTGTCCCAAACTGAACGCCTCTGGCCCCAGGAGCGCCCAGGGCTTTCGCATGTTGCCAATGTGTCCACAGTTCAGCATAGGGCTGAAACCGGGTTTGCAAGCGGGAAATGTCTGAAGAAGACTTTTTTTCTTTGTTGGGGAGGGTGAGGAAGGGTCTGTGCTTTTTTGTCTTGCCCTGTCTTTTGTCCCACAAGGTACAGCATGCGCCAACGGGGAACCCGCGGACTCGAGCCAGCGCTGGGCGAACTGCTGGAGGTTTGGAGGGAACCTGTGCCGCGCACATCGATGGATGCTGTGCGCGGTGCTGCCGATGGCACTCTGGCCGGATTTGAATCGTTGGAGGCCATGTTGCAGGCACGAAAGCACACTTATAGAGAAATCGGAATCTTTCCGAAGATGATCACGCAGATACTGGAGACCTGTCATATGTTGGGCCTGCTTTTTGTGAGGAAAATGGTTTTGCGCACATTTTTTCGTATTGTGACGACAGAGAGGACTGCCCTGATGTGGTGGCAACTGACCACGCCTGCGCACACCGAGTTCAGCCTCATTCGAAGGCGATTGCGGGAAGTCTGTTAATCAGCATCTGACGGAAGCCTTGCATTCCGGTGGTGGTCCTGGCGAGCGGTCGGGTGTCTACAGGAAGGGTCCACTTGGTGGACTTTCTCACGGATGCAGTACATTTATATGGACGAATCCTGTGGACAATCCTGTGTCCATACATCGCCATGTTGAGACCAGGTTGTGTTGATGAGCAGCACTATGTGCCAGAAGACAAATTGCCAGAGGTTCTGCGCGTCCTGCATGGATCCAACATGGGAGCGGCTGTTCGCCAATTGGCTATCGATGGGGTACTGAAGGCAGCGGCCGTGCAGAAGGGATTCGACCTGCAAGCATTTGCGTTTGGTGCTGCGTTGGAGGAATTCCGACCACCAAGGATTGTCAAGATTGGGCTCATTCAGAACAGTATCTGCCAATCTACAGATGAGCCCTTTGATGTTCAGCTCAAGGTATTCTTGCAGCGAGTTATGGATGAAGCTGGCTTGAAAGACTAGATCAACTGATTGTCAACCATTTGCGGACCGGGATGCTTCCTTGCTGCTGAAGCAGCACACGAAAGACACGGAGAATTGGCTTGCTGGTGTGATCCCGAGGTTATCTGTCAAGATGAGGACCTGAATTGAACATAGTTAAAGCTGTATGTTGACTATGGTCAGCTTCCAGTAGTGCTGAGACACTCTGAGACTGGGTTGGGGGTCAGCTGAATAGAAAAGATTTTAGTTCTGTGGAGATGATAGCTACAACCCACCTAAACATGGAACAGAACACCACACCTCCACAGGCAACTTCAGCACATCGATGACAGTCATCACAGCACCACACTTCGCTTTGCATGGAAGAAGAGAGCCACACTATCAAATGCCAGTCGGTTTTATTTTTTCCTTATTCTTCCTTTTCTTATGCTCGTTATGCTGCGCTTGTAGCAGCACTGTATTCCACCCGGTTTACAGTGAGTATCTATGTAGGAGTCCACTGGCATCAGTGCTGGCAATATCTGCACTGAGTCCTTGTTTGCTGCTGATCTTCGATCTTGCGGCCTTCACTTTATTCTTCCATAAACTTTCTGTGGTGCAGCTATTGTTGAATTTAACAGATTTGGCGATCAGGTTTGTGCTGCAGCAACCCACCATCACAAAGCTGTGTTCGTCCAGCAGCCAGCGTGACCACTGCCAACATATTTTCTTGAAGCCAAGTTCCACGTTGCTTGTGGATGTTTGAACATGGCAAATCATTGTTGCTCCACAATGTTTGGCAATGCTGCACATTCCGCAAGCACAAGCTTGCATCAGGTTTGTTGTTCCTTTCCACCCCTGAAACCAGCACGCGGTCTGATCTCCACTGCCACAGGCAATCATGGCCAAGGTTGGGGAGCTGATCGATACAGCAGGGACCTTGGGGGTGAACGTGCTGTGCTTGCAAGAGGCGTGGAGCATGCCATTTGCCTTCTGCACACGCGAGAAGCGCTGGTGCCAGTTCGCCGAAGACGTTGAGGGCAGCTCGTCTGTGGCACTTTGCCAAGAGCTGGCTCGCAAGTGGAACATGGTCATCGTGTCACCCATTCTGGAAAGGGACAGTGTGCATGGGGGCGTGCTGTGGAACACTGCTGTTGTGGTGGGCAACAAGGGAAACGTCATTGGGAAGCACAGGAAGGTGGGTTTTGCTATATCCTTGTCCCATCTTCCAAAACGTTAGGGCACAGCCGAGTGGTCAAGTGCCAACCCCTCCTGATACAAAAATATGTGAATTCCTTCCTGACAGGAAGTGGAAGGTGGTGGAAGGAGCAAAAAGGGTTGGCTAGCAGGCCAAAAGTGCGAGAGATTGAGGAATGGCTTGCTATTGTTGTTGCCGTGAATCCAGCAAATGGACTGTCGTCATTGGGAAGTGTTTTACTCCATGTCAGGCTAGACGATCTCCAAATATGTACGCAGCCTCCGATCTCACTTGCATAAGTTCGCCGCTGTCCACCAATGGATGGCCTTGGTAAACACAAAACTGGTAGAATCGTAATCATGTTTCCATTCCAACTGTAGTCCAGATTGAGCAGAAGGCAGCATTTTTGGTCACAGCTTGTAGTCATGCCTCCCATTGCTGGTGCGATGTCAGAACCACATACCTCGTGTGGGTGATTTCAACGAGTCAACATACTACATGGAGGGCGACACTGGCCACCCCGTCTTTCAAACCGCGTTTGGCAAGATCGGCATCAACATCTGTTATGGCCGACATCATCCCCAGAATTGGTGAGACCAAGTGCAGCCCCCATGGACAGTCTTTTCATACAACAAATGCAGTGCAGCATATATAATACAATATTGCAATACAAAGAACAACATACACAGTACAATATGATCTGGAGCCTTTTGATTGCTTCCTGGACGCATGTTCCATGTACTCACTCATTCGAGTTGTGTCCATGGGTAGTGAAGTTCTGCATGTGAGTGCCCAAACTCCGCATGCCTTGTCAATGACTGGAGGCACATCATACCTTTTGTGACTGTTGCCGTTGTGGCATTCTTTTCATGCTACCTGTGCAGACGACCGCATCGGCTTGGAAACATGGTAGCCTCCCCAATTGATCCATCTACAGATCCGCCTCAACCAGGGGTTGCTCATTCTATGGAATGTTTTTTCCTCTAACAGTGGCTGAAAATGTGATTTGAAAGGAGCCTGCCTGTCTGTTTGGCAACTTGAGGAAAAGGATCTTTGACAGTCCTCTCCCAAGCAATAGCGGTGGGGCACAGTTTGGGGGGTGCAAGGTCTCTAGTGTACAACAGATATTTCTTGGTATTTGGTGGTGTGTAGTGTCAAAAGTGCAGGCCTGTGGCCTAACCCCGTGGTCTGGACTCATGGGCTGCGTTCAGAGGTGCCTACTCTTGGAGACCCCTGATTATCTAATAGGGAGATGGTAAAGCGTCTCAGAGAGCGGCAATCTTCCACTGTAAGGGGAACAGGCCTGCACCTTTGTGCAAAGCATGTCCATTCGTTTAATGGTCAGTGATGACATGCTTGATATTGTTTATTTCCTGGTTTTGAGAACTATGATGCACTAATGGACATAATTAGTGTGAGCAGAATCACAAGCAGGATGACAGCTGCTGGATTTTTCTGTGTGTGATGGTTGCAGGATGGCATTCGGACTCAATGGGGCCGAGATCGTGTTCAACCCTTCTGCCACAGTTGGTGCTTTGAGTGAGCCCATGTGGAGCATTGAGGCCAGGAATGCTGCAATCGCCAACAGCTATTTTGTTGGCGCCATCAACCGTGTGGGGACCGAAACATTCCCTAACGAATTCACCTCAGGGGATGGCAAGCCTGCCCACAAGGTAACTTGCAGTTCGCGGCTATGGCACGTGCACCCAGCAATGCCCAACAACAGTGTGGAGGACTATGTTGTGTTGTGTCCTCACCAGGTATTGCTTGGATATGTGCTTTGGGCATGCAGAGATGTTGCATATCAGCATATTCCCAAATTTCGCTTGGTGTGGCATGTGTTTCTGTTAGGGTGTGCAAGTGCCACAAACATGCACTGGAGTGCATTCAGGCCCAACTGAGGCACAACGAAGGCTGTATTGGGCATAGTGTGAGTATGTATTACTGTGTACAGTGCACCCGCAGACTGGTGTTTTTGCACAGCAGTCAGAGACTGTACATCGTCCTTCATGGTATGGAAAGGAATCACACCTTTCTTGCTCAGGAGGGTGTGAGTTTTGTACGACACATCTGTCCTTTCTCTAATACATATAGTATGTGAGAATTCTTTCTGTTTCTATGAGGCTACTGCATCATCTTCTGCACTGCAGAAAAGAGTCTTGTGTACACCTGCTCAGCACCTCTTGTGGTCCGAATTTCTCTCCCCAGAAGTACAATCACATTCAGTGTTCGGGTGCCCTCCCAGTCTGAACAAAGCCCTCAGTGGGTTGCCCTTTGTAGGACACGTTGCACTCGTTTTCGAGAGATGGCTTTATTATCAGCAGGTCCTGGACTTTCATTCACTGCCACAGCAACCTCGATGCCACAACTGTCCCTTCCTGACATGTACAGGTCATTGCGATTAGATTATATGGCCACCAAGATCAATTGTGTTGACTGTGTGCGCCGCAAGCTCGATGGAACAAAGCTGTCGAATCGAATCCCCACCTCGGCGCCATTTTTCTCCATATTGTGGTAGGCACATGGCTGACAGTATAGCGGCGTTGTGCCAGGACTTTGGCCATTTTTATGGTAGCAGCTACGTTGCGGCGCCAGATGCTAGTCGCACACCTTCATTAGCGAGAAACAAGGATGGACTGCTGGTTGCCGAATGCGACCTCAATTTGTGCCGACAGGTATGAGAGGATCCTTTGGTCTCAATGGACCCTTGTAAGTGCAGCCAATCGCATTTCAGAGAAGTGCATTGCCCCGGCAGACATGTGGACAAGGATAGAGATAAGGCAATACTATATAGATTGGTCCCATCTTGATGTGCAGTACATTGGAGACATGCAATTTTCTGTAACTTAAAACAGTTGAACACATACTAGCTCTGGAGGGGGCTGATGGTATGCATAAAGTCAATTTGTGCTCTGTGGGGTGGGGCAACTGCTCTGTAGCACAAATCTACAGTTGCTGCATTCGTTAAATATTGTGTGTCAGAATCATTCTCCTGTGTACTGAAGTTGGTATTATTATCAATGCAGATAGTGGTAGTTCGCGAAACAATTCGCTACCCTTGGACCATCTGGGGATGCCAAATGCTGTTCTCGTCCTCAAGGACCGACTCGTTCAGCAGCGCTTTCATGAAGAGGAAAACTCAGAATATCACGAACGAATGAACGTATCCTTACAGGCAACATGGAAAGCAGCGCACTTGTCCTGGCTCGTGTCCCTTCCGGCCCCACGATGCTTAGACAGTGTCGATGTGACAACAACCTCACTGTGCTTGGCAACGGCAAAAACATCGTGAGTGTCAGCCACAGCTTGTCCTGTGTGCTTAACAGGTTAGCGACTCGTGGGGATTTCGCATGACTGCACGGTATGGCGTTTATGCCGAGTTATTGAAACGTTACTGCTCTCCTGATTTCAAACCGCAAGTCATCCAGGATCCTGCTTTGGGCAGCTCGACATCGACCTGAGACGTCCAGTGTTCAGGAGCGGGCAATCCAGTTTCCAGCCGCCGTCCGAGTTTTACGCCAGGGTGGCTGCTAGACGGTCCTGGTGCAGTGTGGCGCTGGCTTTGCACACCCTGGCTGGTGGTGGGACCAACTATTGTTCCCAAAGCTACAGTCATTGCTGATTAGGGAAGCTAGTGTGAGGAAGGTGGTGAGTATGTTCTTGGCTCGGCACTTGTAACTGTATTGAGATGCGCACGCTGTTGGTGTTGGTGTCATCTCATGGCGCTGAATCCGAATGATTGGCACTGACGCCTTCCCCGATAATATTTGTTGTCATCATCTGCCCTTCCTCTGCTGGAAGCTCACCATAAAGAACTTCCACACTGGATGAGCCCCACTGTAGACAATTGCGGCGTGCTTACAGATAGCCGCGTACAGTGTAAGGCCACATGGTAGCTTTGCAATGGAGGTAGGCAGCAGGGCAGAAACAGGCACGTGCTTGTGTGCATTACACAAAGCTCTGGACAGTGAAGGATACTATGACGGACTGGCGGATAAGATGGACGGCCGCAACACCAAGGAACGTCAGCATCGCTTTCGGAAGACATGCAAATGGCAAGGAAACGCTACTTTGAAGGAGCGTTCAGGTCCAATGTCCTTGGCCTGACCCGTGCCATGCTGTCTTAATTGACAAGCAGCATCTGTTTGTTGCGCTGCTGCAGCAGTGTTCGTTGCCTATTATCTCCTGCATTGATAGTGATGCTGATGAATCAGGATGGAAAACTCAAAAAGTGAAAACCACATTTGCCTTCTTACATCTGCGGATCAATGCAATCTTGAATACCTATGGGTTCATCTGCTTCCGCATGGTGCACTGGTCCCCTGCATTTCTGATGCATGCACCCGCGAAACACTTTAACACAGTTTCTCCAAACGTTTCTTTAGAGCGGTGGAAGTCCTACCAAATCTGATTATATCACAAATTGGGACTCACAATCTCAAATTTTTGTCCGCTCCACCCAGGCGGATGGCGCCCTGGATTCAACATGCGCTTCAGGGTAAAGTCTGGAACATGTTCAGCACCTGACATGCGCACGATGGCGCCTCTGTTGGCAAGGTTCCGAACGACGCAGGTGCAATTTGCCCCTGCGCACTTGTCTCAATCAGTGCGCATGTTCTTGGAAGCTGCTCCTGATCACCCTCCCCTATCAACATCCCCACAAAGATTGTCCTGCCATAATCTTACATTTTGGCGCGACTTCCATGTTTGGAGCAGCACGGACGGATTGTACAATCGGAATTCCTGTGGGCCGCCGCTTTGAGTGGCCGCTTGCCCATCAGGTATTCCTGCCGTCATTTTCACCGCTGGGCGCAAATTGGCCGCCAGAGCTCCTTTAAAACAACGCACGATATCACGTTGTTCCCATTTCCAAACAGCAAAATGCACCTCCTCCTGGAGTATGTTTGGAAAGAAGAGCTCATAAATGCCGGTTTCATGCGCGGCTTGCCGATCTGCTGGCATGCTTCTTCAGGGCGCCAATATGCCCTTTGTCGTAGCCGTGGGGCCGGCCTCGGGAAATTTGCTTGGAGAGCTTTCTGGCGGAGAAGAAGGCGCAGCTGTCGGGATCGACAGCCATTATCCTACCCATTTCAAGCCTTTCAAACTCCTCTGCGGCGTCCAACTGTTCTCCATCGCCGTCGGATTCCTGGCACCGACGGCACAGCGTCTGTCACTGCAGAATACCGTTGAGCGGCGTCCGTGCCCTTCTTGGCTTCAAGCGCGCCGGGCGGTCGTTGCCAAAGTGCACAAAGCCAGAGTGAAGTTCGCATCAGTTGAATTTGTTCCCACAGGTCAGAAATGATGCCGGAAGGACACACACTGAGTGCGGCTGAGTTCTGGGAGGGCCACCCGCCTGATCTAAGCCTGAGCATATCACAACGATGGGCCAATGGGACAATATCGGTTTCAGGTACCATGCTTCCTTGTCGCACTCGAATATTGATGAGTCGACTTTCGTTTTACACGGAAAGAATACCCGCTGTAGCATAACATTCTCGGTCAGGAGTGTAGTACCCAGCATACGGTACACATGCTAGATTGGTCAAGGACAATGCCGCCCAGCGCTGTTTGCGATCTTGCTATGAAATCCAGATGGCTTGTTCACCTCAGCAGCGCCTTCGCCTGCAGCGTGGTAGGACCTGAAGCATTCTATGACTGCGTGCTGCGCCTCCGCCACGCTCTGCAGCAACGGCTTCATTTCATCCCGGAGCTCCTTGAGCCTGTCGAAGTTCTCGTGGTACTTCTTCTTTGCGATTTTCAACTCCCCAATGATCTGATACTCTTCGTCCACCAGAATTTCGCTGTCGGCTGGGCGCTCAGCCTTCTTGAGCTCGAGTCTGGCGTTCAAGTCGTCTATTTCCTTCTTTGCTGCGTTGACCAGGGCGCCCACTTTCTGTTCATTTGAGTGCGCGCATTTGTCTTTTCAGAATATGCTTTCATGCGGGGGATGAGTGAATCCAAAGAGCACAATAGGCCTGGTGTGCCGATCTATCTGCCTGCCGCACTACCCCAGGCAGTGGTGTATACTGTACATAAGCAATGTCGTTCTAGATTAAGTATCGTTCTAGTGTTCGTTTCCACACCTTGTCACACGTGTAGCGTGGCCGTAGCTCAAATTCCTCCCACAGTATGCTCTAATTGAGGTAGTTCATTGTTGTTCAGTACAGAAAATGAACTGGAACAGGCGGTGCAAGCTCGCTGCACTTGCAAGCAAAGTCCTTCTGGCAACGCCACGTCGATCCAGGACGGCCGTATATTCGCCCCACCCTTATGGACGCCCTTTGCTCCCTCAGCTCCCCCTGCCGCTCCTTGAGCACTGCGTTCTTCGCCACGCCCTCGCTCGACCTGGTGATGTAGTTGACATAGGACACGTTCTTGTCCAGGCCGACCTCGAGCTTGGCGCTTGCGAACGTCCTGGACGTGGACAGGGAGACGGGGGAGGGGGCCACCGGAGCGGCGGACTCGCGCTCCTGTTGCAGCTTGTCGGTGTCCACCGTGACTGGCCGGGCCTGGGCCGGCGCCTCACCGATGTGGAATCCCGTCGCGGCGTCCCTCTCCACCTCGCCCACGGCGTCCCCTTCTTCAGACAGCCTTCTGGCGGCCTCCTGCGAAAGCAAGTGACGCCCACGGTTTCTTGTGACACCAGTACGGGTGACACAACGCTTCGTCGTATTGAAGGTTCAGTCCTGTCGGTTTTGTGCCGCTCGTCAGGTGTCCACTTGCACACTGGTTCTATAGTACAAGGCCAACACGCAGAATGAGGATCTTACTTAAATAATGCAAGAATTGGGCTCTGAGCGCGATGGCTTGAGGTGCGGCGGTGTTCAATCGCTGTGCACATGGTGTCCGCATTTTTTTTTCCTGGATGGATTTTGTGTCCCCTTCATCCGCGGAGCATTATGCGGCTTGAAATGACACCTTGGCACAGTCGGTATTACAGCGGTGCAGTGGTGCCGAAGCTTGAAATGCTCTCGACTCCCTCCTTCATTGCGCAGCCATTGATGTTGAGGACCTACGTTTCGTCATTTTCGATGTGAACTCATATGAAGGCAGTTTGCAAACACAAGCCGTCCTATGCAAGAGCTACGCCAGGTGCCCACCCTGATTTGATCGGCGTTAATCTTGAGCTGTTCATTTAGCTCTTGCTGCATTTCCCCACGCGTCATTTGGTGCACGCAGCGCATCTGTCGAAACGCCTCCTTGATCTGTTTTATTGTGTCCAGTGGAATTTCGTCCACGTCTGCCTCGCTGCACAGGAACCTCCGAGCCAATTCGTTGAGGTCTCGAATGTCGCCAGAGCTCATGTCGTCGTAACTTATCCTGCTCCTCCCACTGTAAAGGCCAGCAGCGTTGGGTGCGTGAATTAACTATCTGTGTCCTTTTGTCGATACTACAGTTCTGACTTTTTGAGCTCTTGAGGGCTTTGCAAGCACGAACGACTCCAATTGATTGGAGGTCAAAGAATGTTCATGCGCCTGTCGTATTCATCAGAGCAATTCGCCATTGGGCGTGTATGACGTGATTTTCGTGTCCCCGTCGATGTCTGAGTGTTGCAGCTATCAGAGATGTGTCCAGAACGCCATTTCACATATCAAGCTTTTCCCTACAAAACATTGCCAGATGATCTGAATCGCCAAGATGCCGGCATCGCGCAAAAGAGCATAACTGCGCCCAGTACTATGCAGCGCCAGTGAGTGGCATCACGCCCGCCGTCGCCTTGAAGTCGTAGGAGGAGCGGTTCTTCTCGCCAATTGACTGCTATCAGGTTGACATTGCGCTGTTACCTCAGTGCATCTCTCATGGACAACTCCTGCTTGAGCTCGCGGATCTGCCTCTCGTACTTCTTCAACAGCAGAGCGGGGTCCGTGCTCTCCGTTATGGAGGGGTCGGTGGTCAGGGTCCTCACTCTTGAAGCAAAGCGAAGCGTGGAAATTGTTTCCAGGAGGTGCTCGGCCTCGCTCCACACGTTGGAGATCATCACCTGAACAATCCACTTCCGGAGTGATCTTGCATGACCGGCCACGCTCGCGCCGTCCCATCGATATGCCAGGCGACCATCTGAATGCACATATGTGCGGCTTCATTTCAGCCGGCGCCCTCGCGAACTTTTATAGGCTTTAGTTCGCGGTGGCAGCAAGTGCGTGGATCCATAAAGCCACAAAAGGGTGTTCCGTTTTGTGTGCATTGGGCATATACGACTAATTCTGCGCTGCGGAACGTAGTAGCGCTGCTCAGTGGAACATGCACCATTGATTTGCGGTCTGCATATTCCAGTAGGTGAAACTCACACCGCGCAACCAACGGCCCAAAGCAGATATGCAAGTAGGATTGACATTGCAAATGTTGAAATGCTTGCATGCAAGCAAAATGTACTTTGCATGAAGATGCGTACATCTTCAAATATTGAGCAACATGTTACCGTTTTGCAGTTTCCTCCCAGGGCGTCTCTAAGAACGGCGGTGAGCTTGGTCTGCCGGTAGGGAATGTGGCGGTCTCTTCTGCTCAGCGCATTCACTGTTTGCTCCAGGAACGTGAGAGATCTGTTGATAAAATTTGCTTCCTGGAGAGTCTGCCCTGCAACGAATGTTGCCGCAGTGAATCACCACGGTTTGCGCAATACAAGGCGTTGGAAGTTGGCTCCTGCTATCCAAAATGGCATCCGAATTTGTCATGGCTGTTATGCTGAACGTGAAATTCGTTCCGTTGGGAAGTTCAGAGGCCGGAAAAACGAAAATGTTCACAGATATATTGGTATATGATTTTTCGTTGTCATTGATAGGCTTTGAAGCCGTGCAGATCACAGTTTTTAGATTTTTGGAAAAGGAGCACGCAATTTAGCCAATCACCGATTCCATGGCGCACCAGTCACCCCTGTCTTTTTCGTCCTCTCCGATCCCGCCAAGTCAACAAGGTTTATTTTTGACAGAATTGCTCGCTCGTTCGCGTCTTCGCTGGACCTGATTTCTACGTGAATTGTGAATATGCAGTGGGAGCGACTTGAGCTGGAGTTGAGGACGTGATTTGATACGGAGCGTCCTTGATCTCCAAGAAAGAACGCAGCCAGAGCCTCTTCCTCACTGCGGACTTGCTTCTTAGTCAGTCCCTTGACCTGCGGCAAGAAGAGGACTTCCAAGTTGCTTCTGAACAGGAGGGCAAACGTATTTTCCTTCAGGGAACTCGAAGTATCCAGCTCCAGCTGACTTTTTCCCTTTCAAGTTGCAGAACTTTGGCACTGCTTGCATGGCAGAAACGCCGCAAATGCGTTGTGCAGCATCACGACATTTAATTGTTTCAAACCGTATATTGAGGACAGTGACAATTTGCACAGGAGTGGTCATAAGTTACAACACGAAAACCCATCTCGGCTGCCCTCGTCTTGTCAGAAAATATGGCCGTGATTGCAGGAACTGATGCCTTACTGGGCGGTGCAGGTTTGTGTGCCTTAATGCCGTAGAATAAAAACTGCTTTTGGCTAAAAATGTGCAATTCTTATGCGCCATATTCAAGGAATCATGCAAGTTTTGCTGCCGTGTTTGCGTTACCAAGGTAGTGTTGTTCTCTTCCAGGATGCTCAGATTGTCAACGGCCCCAGGGCTGTCGGAGAGCAGGTCATAAAGACCTTCGTTGTAAATCTCCAAATAGGACGCCTGGACCTTGTATATGCGATCCACGCGGAGATCTATTTCCCTGAAGATATGATGGATTGCTCTCGGGATAATTCCTCGCTGAGGATAGCTGGAGCAATCCCCCGCCATGGTGAAGGTTTTTCCTGCTCCTGTCTATGCAGAACATTCCAGTGAAAATCTCGAAATCGGTTCATCCGTTGTTGCAATCTTCCCCATTGCGTGCACAAGCGCAAGATTGATCAACAGACAAGGGAGGTCAAAAGCAAACGCGTTTGTAGAATCAGTGCCCGGAATCTTAACCGGGTTGTCAGCGCGTCCTTCGCAATGCGTCATATTCTCAGTCGTGAGCGCACAGCCCTGATGCCAGTAGCATCATTGCCTCAAATGGTGCCAAGGCTGCCGTAGTAGAAAGGCTCCTTGACGGTTGAGTGTGACCGCGGCAGTGGAAGTTTTACCGGGATCAGCTTATGGATGCCTCTACCGAGGTAGAGAGCAGGGAAATTGATGCGTGCATGCACAGGCCCACCGCGCGATCAACCATTGTTGGATCACAGAGCTCAAATTCACACTATTTTGCAGGGAATATTTCCCAATGGTAACTCTTTTTCAGAAAAGAGCGCCGGGTTCTTACCTGGCCATAGCAGAATATTGTCCCATTGTACCCTGCCAGCACGCTTTCCACAACCTCATGTGCGCATGAAGTGTAAATCCCCTCCTGGCTCACTCCGTCCATCAGCCCATCAAACTGAAGTAGGCAGCAGGGGGCAGATTCATGACGCGAAACGTATGATCACAGCCACTGCAACATTGTTTCAGTTCACCGTGCCGCCTATCGCCACGTCGCTTTCTGCCATCTCTTAACATAAAATCAAAACGCAGCCGCTGCAACAGAAGCACTTCCTCATGCCAGCGAGTCCACGTTGTTGATTGTGCTGTTGCCAAGCCTCCCCCAATGCCGTGCACCCCTTCCCTTCGAAGCCCGTTGACATGCGCCGCACCTTGAAACTCAAGCTGCCCAGCTGGTTGTTGACAAGCCCGCCCCCCTCGCTCTTTTGAAGATCGACGACGACAGAGGCACCATCCGGAAGCATCCTGGATCGCCAACAAGTTGTTCACCGATTCAGTTGGTTCGCTTCAGTTTAGCTTAGTCTTTCAAAAACCGCCATCTCACCATTCACCCTCTTTGGCGGCTTCTAGTTAGGTGCAAAAGCGCTGCACTGAAACACGTCGTCCCAGCTGAGAGTTCGCTAAACAAGAAGCAAACGTTTCACAGCATTTATGGCACAAAGTACGTCGACGGACAGAGCCGGATTTCCAGCCTGAACATAGTAGATGGAGCTCCAGCGACCATCGGTGATGTCATGGATAGACCGTGCGCATTCTAACAGTAGCCCCGGTGACTCGTGGCCACATATTTGATGCCTAAAATGTACGAAAAGTGCCCTGAGTTACAGCAGCTCCAGCATCGTGTCGACATCGAGGATGGGGCCTTTTCAGTGGTTGTGTCGAATTTTCTACAACGGCTTTCATTAAGGACAGGAGCAGAAAAGAACGGCCTTCCCCATTGCACCAGCGCTTTGGTGATATTGGGGGATTGCAGCCTTCCTTCCACTCTCTTCTTCAAGTACCTGAATCCATCGTAGGGGTTCGCTGTGGGACGTGTCCGGACATACACCTTCACGTGTGACTTCCCCATCTTCCCGCTGAAGGGCGGAGCTTGCGAGGCCGAGTTCACGCTCAGGAACAGAGCTTTCTCGATCGCTTGAACGTCTCGGTGGGTTTGTGATTTCTTGGGCAGGAACGTCCCTGATCAGCTTTCAGAGCATGGCTGCACGTAGCAGGGGTGCGCATATGGCCTTCTTGCGCAGCAGGGCGTTGACCTAAGTCTGCAGAGTTGTTGCGGTGTTCATCGTGGTCCTGGCCTTCTGCAACATCCGTGAGCAGCACCATGACCAGGGTTGCACAAGCATCGAGACTGGTCCACGGACATAGCAAATTCCAGTCCGATTGTGCATCGAGTGTACTGTGTCTCTGACCACCAGCACATAATAATTGAAAGGGAGGTAGACTAAGCCAGGGCAAGCTGGGTGCGAAGAGAATTGGCCGCATGACGGAACGATTGCTGCATGGGGCTTGAAAGCGATGTGATTCCCTATTCCCCAGTTCCGAGATTCTCTCAAACCAATTGTGCTCATGACGTCCGCTCCCGAACCTGTGCGACATTTTTTCTCACTGCCGTGCCTGCAGTTGTGCACATCGACACCAACGGAGCTTTCCCGACATATTCTGCTTCTGTTCCCGCTCGCCAACTGGCGCAAACGTTGTTTCACTGTAGCGTCATTGACAGTCAATTCTAGGAATTAGGAAATGACGGCTTTTGGATTTCCTTTGCTCAATACCTTGAATTCAATGAAAAAATCGTGGACACTACTTTTCTCGGGTCCGAGACGCATTACATATCAAAGCGAGAAGATAGCCATTTTGTCGGGGCAAAATAGGGAGCTCTTGGCTATCTCCTCGCCTTGATATGCAATGTTTCCTGAATGAATGATATCTTAAAACTTTTCCTTGGGTCAGTCGCAATTGGCAATGTAGTTGGGGGTAGAAGAATTTCCAAATCACATGACAGCCACAGATCAAAAAAGGCAACAGACAAATCAACAATTATCATGTCATGTCGTCCTTTCCCAGAGGGACACACATGCTGCACGCACGAAATTCACAACATCTACACACTCACAACCATGCACAGATTCAATTCAGACACAGCAAATGGGCGCTGTCGACGCAATACATAGCCACAGTCCACAAAATTGCCTCCCCAGCTATGATTCCGCCGCCCGTTCTGGTGTGTCAATTCCCCGCAAAGCCTACGCCGAAAAATACATGGGCCCCACCCACCCCACCCAAACCACCCCACCCATCTCCGTGGTTCCCAGCCGTTGCATTTCACCTTCGCCTGCCCGCCCCCGTATTCTTGGTCCTCTGCCTCGCTGATCCCGGATCGGATGCCCCAAAGCCACCCACCCCAGTTCCCCATGCCCCCCCAAATCCAGGGGAGGATGCCCCAAACAGCCCACCCCCACCCCCAAACGGTTGGGAAGAGAAAGGCTTGCCCCCCCCGAACCCTGTGCTTGCTCCAAAGGCTGAAGCTGAGGAAGACCCTCCAAAGAGACTGCTGCCAAATGGAGCAGCCGACGTTGTTGCGCCAAACACACCAAACCCTCCAGAAGAAGAAGACGAGCCAAAGAGGCCGCCAGGGGTGGGGGATAAAGAAAAGCCGGGGCTGAAGGAGCTGGTGCCTGAGGACACTGCTGGCCAGGAGGTGCTTGAGGCCTGTGGTTGGGAGCCTGCTGGGGGAAGGGTGGAACAGACAAAGTGGCATTAGATGTGGCAAACAGCACGACGGGGGCCTGCCCGGCGGCCTGCAGCGAGTTTGTGTAAAACGAAAAGAATCCATTAGACAGACAGCAAAGCAACAATCTGATTTTGTTGTGCCACAGCCACACCAAACCAAAGCTAAACAGCACTGACCTCTCCTTTTGACATGGATATAGTCCATGCCGATTCAAAAAAGGATTGTGGGCATGAGGTGGACATGCATATGTGGTTCCATTGCAAGGATCCGGCCTTGGCTCTTCTTGAGCTTTCAAACACGCTGGTGGGGACATGTCCTTCATCGCCCTCTGTCTATTTTGTTCCGCACCGTGAGGTGATAATTTCAGGAGAAGAGTTCCAGGGCAAGACAAAGCAAGAGGCTCTGGGTGTTGAGATACAGTCACAGCATGACAGCAGATGCAAAGGGCAGCTGATACAACGACCATGATGTGCTGACCATTGTGCTGAAGATTGTTATTTTAGATGTAGTTCCTCTGTCCGATATTAGTTGTCGTCGATTGGAAAGAAAAATTTCGTTGTAAAAGTGGCATCTAAATTACAAAAAGAGGCCAGAATAAGATACGGTCCCAAACCCCTGAACTACCAATTTTCAAGAAACCTCAACCCCTCTGAGAGTTGGGTGAAAAGCACTTTTTGGTCGTTCTTGAGTGAAAGAATCTTGGTTTACAGGCAGAAGACCCTTGCTGTGACGTGGCACCAAGTCCACCATGCTCAATGGATTGACTTGAATTTCCGACCTTATACTTCAAGCTCATGGGCATAACATTGTACGAAGTTTCACTGAAAACGAAGTTTTCAAGGTGGAAAAATAATGTGCCAAAGTTAGGTGACAAGCAATATGGGACAGAGGAGGCAATATCGATGCTGATCGCTATTCTCATCGTTTACAACAGCAACAATTCAACTTGTTCAGCAGGATGTTACACTGCAGTGTGTTGCAGTTGTGGATTGCATAGGCATAGACAGTGCATCAGAAAACTGCACAACTTGCACAGCACACTCTGGCAGATGCCCTTAAAACTGGACATGGAACATTGAACTGTGGGGTGGACTGATGCAGTCCACCCCAAAGCATGAAATGTTTGCCCCATGATGAATGAGCAAATCCTGTAAACATAGATAAATAACATTCTTCATTGAGATCCTTGTCCAGAAAAGACAAAACAGTTCTGTTGTGATTCATATTCGGATGTTGGGCATACTTTGCCCCACACAGCTCTTGTCTTGAGGACAATCTGATGCAGATGTGTGATGAACAAAAGCAATGAAGATGATCCAAGTTGCATCGATCTGGGGAGGAGGGTTCGGAGGCTTTGCCACCCTCATCATTATGCACTTTTCACACACATATGCTCATTGGAGAGCTGCACAAAACTTTGCAAACATTGGGACTGCAACATTCTGAACAAGAAAGTTGCTTTGTCATCCAACCTCACCTGCCATCTGCCCGCCAGCCCCAGATGGCCCAGCCACAGAGTGCGGCCGCACAAGCAATGAGTGCCTCTCGCTTCGCAATCTCTCCACATTGTCAGCTTCCTCAAATGGGTTGGTACAGTCCCCTCGTTGCCGCCTTGTCATCAAATAGGCGTCCTTGGCTTTGCCAACCTGTGTCACAGCACAGCACAGCAAACCTGTGAAAGAACATGCTTACAAAATTTGTGGGGACCTTTGCAGGAACAAAGCTATGCCCAACAGCGCGGCAAAGCACCACAACAATCTCTGAGCAGCACTTGTTCATAGAACCCAAAAAGTGAGGCCCAGCGAATCGTACGGTTGAAATGCCTTGTCAAATGGCTGAAGCGCTGCTGAACGGGAGATAAAGAAATCAGCAAGTGGATGCCTGACTGAAAATTACTACGTGGTGAGTGTGCAGCAAACGGGGAGCTGCAAATGCATGGATGTCTGATACCCCAGTCCACTGGCAAGACCTCACATACAAGCTCTCATAAGTGTGGGAAATGGGCCAGCGAGCGGGACAAAACTGCTTGCAGTTCTGCTGATGGTGAGTTCTGGGGCATTTGCATGTGTGTAAAATCGGAGCGATGTCTGTAGTTTCTGCATTATAGTCCGATGGTGAACGTTGACATATTGTCCGGCTTCGTCTTGCATGTGTACAGGCAAGAGTGTAACTGAGGCACAAACATGCGCACAAAAAACGCATTCTCCAATTTCCACCTGGCCCAGAAATCTTGCATCAATACCCACACCAAGCTCTGGGACTATGGGGAATGCGCATTCCCACCATTGTACTGGACGTCATACACAAACATGTTTATGACTATCAATTGGAGAAACAAGCCATACGATGAGCAGCCCAGCCTAGAAGAAAC
Organism: Ostreobium quekettii; assembly: GCA_905146915.1. Taxonomy (NCBI): domain Eukaryota; kingdom Viridiplantae; phylum Chlorophyta; class Ulvophyceae; order Bryopsidales; family Ostreobiaceae; genus Ostreobium; species Ostreobium quekettii. Next base: position 14,295 of record CAJHUC010000626.1, on the reverse strand, counting down.
AATTGGACATTCTCTGCCACAATATGAAATAAGAAGTAGAAATCCCCGAGTACATCATGCACAGCACAGCACTGTGACCTTCGCTCTTACAGTTTTGCTCGATCAGAATCTTCAGTGTTTGCATCGGGAACGCGCGTGAGCACTCAAACATCTAAACTGGAAGTGCACCAATGTGCGAGGGAGGAGCTGGTGCAAAAAAGACACTGTGACACAAAGGGCTGGACAGTTTGAACATGCGCTGTGCATTGCTTAGGGATCTTGTTCTATGGCCCAACATCCTTGGCCAAGATAACACAGAGTTCCCTTGTCTGCAACATGATAAAGCGCTGCACTGAATTGTTACCAGATTCAACACCGGCCAAAGCAATAAAGTTCACAATGACCAGCAAAGCGATTCATGATAATGTTTCCCGTTGGGTACATTCATCACATGTTACGAACCACTGCCCTTGTGCAATCAAGGTGTTGCTTGGACACCACAAGCATCACTTGCCTTTGTTGCCATCGCCTCCACCCTTGCCCCAAGATGGACAAAGAAGTCGTGCATGTTCTTGCAGGACTCCTGAAAATCTTTGATGCCATCCCCTGGCCTGGCTCCCACAACCAATTTCTCCAGCTCCATTGCCCATGCTTGCAGCATGTCGATCTTTTGGGCGAAATTGCCAACAGCCTCCGCAAGGTATTCGTTCGGAAGCACCACTGGGGCAGCGAGCTCGCTAGAGTACATACTCCCTGATGAGTTTTGCTGAAATTCCTGTATGCAACAGTTGGCATGGCTTGCTGTCTTTCTGTTCAACAACAATCCTCATCAGGGCTGCACAGTATTGTCAAAGTGTCCTGTGGCTCACACTGCCTCCACTGCCACCTGGACAGCAGAGTGCTTCATCTACCAAGCCCAAATCACAGCTAATCAAAATAACCGTGGAATACAGCACAACTGGTGCAGTTCAGAAACAATCCAGCAGCAGGATGGCTACAACGGTCCGTGGTGCACGCAGAGCTGACAGTTCATCACCAAGGAAGAAGATTTCCTACATATGGTGACACGACAACAAGGTGCATGTCACCGCCGTGGTATGCCAATCATGTTTAGGACAGCCGCAAGAATGTAAGGTGGCCACTACCAGGGCCACGCATGTCTCCTCCCCACAACGGGAGCCCTCCTCCACAAACTCACAAGGCACAATCTCTGTGCAAGATAGCCCAAACCCATAAGTCAATGAAATCCAGGCGAACCCCTCCCAGAAAAATTCATCACCAAGGAGCAGAAGTAGAAAGAAATTGCACTTGGGATTGCATTGCACTGTAAGTAGCTGTTTTCAAAACAGTGAGCTGTTGGACACCAGCAGTTGGAAGCCAACACCACTGAACTCAGCATCACATCCAGCACAACCGAAGGATGGCAACTTTGCAGTTAGAGTCCAAACGGTTGAGATCGACAATGCAAGCCCGTGCCTCAAGCTGCAGTGCCCAAGGTAGTTCTCCCCAATTGTCACCTTTTTCATCTTCTCCCAGGCTTTCTCCCTGTCCAGCAGCTTTGCGGCCTTCTGCACTTGTCTCAATCCTTGCTGCACTTTCTGCCCCCAAAACAAGTAGCAGACACCATTTCACATATTAGCAGAAGAACACACATTAGTTGCACATTTTTAAATATTGCGCAAAACAGATTTACACCCAACCTTTGCATTCCTGCAAGTGTTCCACACCTGCTATTCGACCTAATGGAATGCAGATATTCAACATACTTCCTTGGTGCACAATTTGCTCACAACATTATACTGACGAATCATGGACATACCCAGTATGTCCTGGTTATTCCAGGGTACTTGGGCTCTATTGATGTGCTCTTTCTTTGTGCGCCCCCCACCACTTGTCCATTGGAGGTCATTCTAATGGATCTTCACCAGAGCACAGCCAGTGAAATTCTTTAAACTCCATTGCCAACAATGTTATCTCATTGCTGGAATCCAAAAGTTGAGCCAGCTTGCAAAAAGAAGTGAAACTTTGGGTGGGGAAAGGGTGCACAAACTACACAGAAACTTCATCAGAGAAAGTAGCACTAATCGATTGCCAATTCAATGCTGCACATGCTGAGTATCACCCTGTGTATTCATGCCAACTGATCACCATCACGCCAACAGCTTCTCCACGGTGAATGCATCTGAATAAAGCGTTTTTGTTATGGTGCGAATTCGCAACAGCCAGCTCCACATGTGAGTAAGCAATAGTCATGCAGGTTGAACAAAGGGGTCAAAAACACAGAGCCAGCAGCTCCTGTACTGACATACCTGTTCCACACCACTGGCAACTTCTTTGTCCACTTGAACTCGCTCAACTGAGCCATGAAGGGAGCGGCGCAATGACCCAATGTCCTTTTCAATCTCCTGTGTGACAATCCATACTGGTCATCAACACGCACCGCTCTGGAACTAGAGCCAACGACTTCAATGCTAAGCACCATACAGGCAATGACAGGCCAATGGCAAGAAAGCCAAACTTTAGCACCTGGGGTTGGTTTTAGTGCTGATAAGAAACAACATTTGTGGATATCAACAGCACTCCACACCACCCTGGACCTCCGAAATCGTCTTTGTGGCTCCTGTGCCCCGAATGTCCTTCAGTGCAAGTTTAAGCAATTGGTTGCATGCTCACTCATAGCGGGTGCAAGAATACCATTTCACCAAGCTCGCCAAATCACAGCAGCATCGACTTGCAATTAAACCATTGGCTCTCATCCTCCTATCCAAGTCCATGCATAAATCCCTCCACAATATTCAAACCAGGAGTGTATGTGGACACTTGTGGGGCAAGCTGAGCTCACCTCCTGCACCTCCCTGCTATCATGAAGCCGGTTGCAGTTCTTGAGTTCCACAATGACGCCCCGAATTTTCACCATTTCAGCTCTGCCAGGAATTCAGAAGGAAACGCCAGTGAACAGCATCCTCAAGGACAAACATTTCGTGTACAGGACAAAGGCCAAAGGCTCAACCTCGATCACCCATGTGGATTATCTCCAGCCTGAGGAAACTGACCCCAATGCTGCACAGGATATTGTGCAGGCGGGAAGCTACGAAATGGTCGGTGCCATGCCTGCCTTCAGTCTGCTCAGAGGCAGCCCATTGAAAATAACTTTTCAATAATTTTGGTCCGAATGTTGGGGATGGAATTGCATCTATCGTCTCCTTGGCTTGTTCAAGAGCGGCATTCCTGCCTTTCTTCCACCAACACAATCACAGGATTTACAACCCACTGCACAGACAATCCACGCATCAAGCAATCCCAAGCAACAAGACACAACCACAAACAACAGTAATCGCGCCCCGCTACAGCCTTTGGACAGGATGCTGTGCACCCTATCGCACACAACACACCACTGTCTCCAAATCATTCCGACTTGCATTGGTATCAGATCTACATGATCAGTCTGAGACAAGCCATGCAGAGGCGCATATCGTCCTTCTTCGCCCTCACGGGCACACGGGCCAATGCGATCATCAAGGATATCCAGTCTCCTAACATGGAAGGCACGATAATCTCCCCCCCCCCTCCCTCCCCCCTCTCCCTTCCCCCAAACTCACTCCAGCTTGAGCAGCAGCTCCTGGCCTCACGGGCACACGGGCCAATGCGATCATCAAGGATATCCAGTCTCCTAACATGGAAGGCACGATAATCTCCCCCCCCCCTCCCTCCCCCCTCTCCCTTCCCCCAAACTCACTCCAGCTTGAGCAGCAGCTCCTGGCTGGGCTGGCTCAGCTCGTCCCACTTGGTGCCGTACGAGATCGGCCGCCCGTCCCGCGTCCTCATCGCCGCGTTGAACTCCCCGCGAGGCCCGGACGCAGCCCCCGGCATGGCGCCCGCCATCGCACCCGCCGGCCTCCCAAATCCCCCCCCAAAACCACCCCCCGATCCAAATCCCCCCCCCGATCCGAATCCCGTTCCCCAGGCCGGTGCCCCAAAGCCAGATGAGGGGCCCGTGGCGCCGAAGGCGGGGCCGGCGGGCGTGGTGCCCAGCCCGAATCCTGTTGTCGTGGCGCCAAAGGTGGTGGCGCCAAAGGCGGAGGTGGTGCCGGAGCCGAAGCCGAAGCCCGAGGCGCCGAAGGAGGACGGCGCGCCGAAGTTGAACGCCATGGGGGCTGGCGGAGGGGGCTCCCGCCACCTACTCCGGGAACAGTTGCGGGTTTGGGTATTGATGGATTGCCGGCAATGTGCACAGTTTCCTTTAACTGGACGTAACATGTTCTTGTGTTCATCGGCATTCTCTTGACATTTTTCAGCAACACGTTAACTTTTCCACAAGTTTTCGGCACGGTTTTCAGCATGGTTTTTTATTTTTTTTCTGGCTCGGGGGTTCTGTTGGGCTGTGATGTAGGAGCCGGCGCTCCTGTGATGCGCCTGGACCGGTCACTATCGGCTAGAGGTGGCCCTCTCTGTCCGTCCACAACAGAATTTGGTTGGCTTCGTTAAAATTCCATACAATCAACAGAATCCGTGAGCTGACCACAGAGAGAAAAAATGTCTTACAGAAACTGCCGGGGCCATACTGACGTCAGCATAGATGGCTACAGAAATCCACACAACCTTCCAGAATGAAACCGCGTGTTACGGAATCCGCGCTGCAGCCCACAGATGACAGGCCCCCATAACGGAACCGCTGACCGAACCACAGAGGTCGACAGAATTCCATCAAAGTTCACGGAGCAAGTACGGACGCGTGTACTTTGGCAAAGGTGATGGATGATCGCCGCAGAGCGGGTCCCGTTCCCGGACTGGACGGCCATACGCCTGGTTTAGTGTGCAACGAGTATGCATGGCGGACGTGGGGTGCGATTGCCTGGGCCTTTGATGGATTTGGCAGTGCACACTGCTCGCCCCCGTGGCACATCCATGTACCCCTTCAAATCGTTGTTGTCCGTCACGCAGGCAGAATGTACGCCCAAAGCGTTCCCAAGCTATAATGCGCACCGCCTTTACAGTATATATTATTATCACTTCACCAGTACTTTACTAGGAGAGTGCCTGGATTGGCAACGGCATCTCTAAACTATCCCATCCTTGGGAATCTTAGGCAGGGCATAGTACTGGAGTACTTGGCGCTGTAACAGGACTATCCAATAGTGGATGAGTCATCAGGGATTAGAGTGACCCGCCGGTCGCCAGCCGGTGTACTGCGAGAGATGGGTGCAGTACTTAATGGGTCTTGGAGTCTGGTCTGGGGTTTCTTTTCCCCTCTTGGCGCTACTGCACGCTACATTGGTTTCGGAGCCAGGTTGCAGCGACCAAGGGGACAGCACCAGGAACCAGCACAGCGGTCATTGGCCAGCGCCCCATGGGGTACTTGGCCACAGGGGCTATGGGCCTACCAGTGACAGGGGAGGGATCTACAGGACGCCCTGCGAAGCAGGCCCGACTTGAATCTCCAGCAGTGACCAGATCCCAATCTTTGGGAAAGAGGGTGGATCCTTCTACTTCAGTTCACCAGGGCAAGGCTTTGTTCAACCCAGGACTCAGTGCAGATACTACGAAGCTTGCATGGCTGCGAACCACAGGACGTTGCTTCTTCTGCTATGCCAACTATACACCAGGACATCAGTGCCTAGTGAAAAGTGGAGAGCGGAGCGCACCACCTTTCCCTATAGGAGATATGGTACGTGCACAGAGTTCGAACTTTCCAGTGAGCAAAACATTTGGTCCTTTGCCAATATTAGAACCTGCATTGCATGCTTTACCCAGTGGAACAGTTAGCATGTCAGTGCAGTCATCAGGGTGGAAACATGTTTCTACAAACCCAGTTGCAATTGTGGACCATACAGATGGTAATCCTATCAGACACACAAGAACAACAGGCGCAGATGCAAGTACTGCGAGTAATCAAGATAGGGCTATATTGCCTGCAAATTTTCAGAAAATACAAGAACGAGTAGGCCATGCATTTGCATTGGACGCGTGTGCTAACCCAGATGGAAAGAACGCACTATGTGCATGGTACTATAGCAGTGAGGATGATTTTCTCACCAGAAAACTTGAAGGTGAGCATGTATGGCTCAATGCCCCTTTCAACAGTATACAGAAATTCATCAAGCATTATGCAGAACAGAAGAAGCAACATCCTCAGACAGTTAGTGCATGCATAGTGGTGCCTAACTGGAGACAGTTGAGAATCCCTGAATTAAAGGGGATGCAAATGGTTGCGCAGTATAATAAGGGACAAGTACTCTTTACGAGCCCTACACAATCAGGACAACGGCGACACTTACCAAGAATACCATGGGGTGTCACGGTGTATTACGATCCACCAGTTCCATCAGTATATGCAGCAATGCAAAGTGAGGAGGGTAGGCTTACCCTTGGGCTAAAGGGGAAAGTTTCAAAAGCTCGATGTTTGATTGATACAGGTGCTACAGGAATGCATTATATCAGTAAGGAATTTTGTAAACAGATTGGATTGTCTTTTGAGGAACAGGAACCAGAAACAGTAACCATGGCGAATGGTTCTAGTGATCAAATAGAAGGACAAGTATTGGTTCCCATTCAAATACAGAGCTACAGAGCAAAACTTCTATGTGCAATCATGAGCATGGCACCCGACTTTGATTTAATTCTTGGAGATGGGTGGCTCATTGAAAACAAGGCCGTGTTCGACTACACGGAACGAACTTGTTCGCTACAACAGGGTGCCAGGTGTGTGGTATTATAAACAAACCTTGTAGCACGTGTTGAGAACCGAGCTGACTCAAAGTTGTTAACCCACATTCAGGTTCAGCGCAGTGTCCGAAAAGGTTGTCCATCTTGTTTTGTGATGGCTAGAACATTAGAACGTGAGGGACCGGAACCAGATGCGGACTCCGAAATGGGCCCACCTCCGCCTCGAGAACCGGTCAGTGACAAAACCACAGAATACCAGGTCGATCCTCAGTGCCTGAAAGCATTGTTGGATGAATACTCTGATGTGTTCCCAGATAGTATTCCAGGATTACCACCAAATAGAGGAGCAGCTATATCCACACTATTGCAGGAAGGTACCAGACCTTTGAATAGGGCAATGTTTAGATATAGTCCTGTAGAGCTAGAAGAAATGCGGGAGCAGGTTGAGTATTTACTCAAAAGAGGGCTGATAGAACCAAGCAGTAGTCCATTTGGGGCTCCTGTCTTATTTGTCAGGAAACCCAATGGAACATTTAGAATGTGTATAGATTACAGGGCCTTAAACAAGGCAACCATCAGAAACCAATACACAATTCCAAGAGTGGATGACCTCCTGGATCAACTTCGCAATGCTAAAGTATTTAGCGCTATGGATTTGATGCAGGGGTACTATCAGATCAGAATACAGGAATCAGATTGTGAAAAAACAGCCTTTAAAACACCGATGGGACTCTATGAATTTAAAGTGCTCCCATTCGGTATAACAAACGCACCTGCAATATTTCAGCACGTTATGAATGATATATTCAGGCCCTATATTGGGAAGTTCGTCCTTGTATATATGGACGATATATTAATCTTTTCCAGGAATGCAGAAGAGCATTTAACCCATATCAGGCAGGTCCTTGAGGTCCTAAGGGCACAAAGTTTTATGCACGTTTGCATAAATGCCACTTTAATCAGACTTCAATCAAGTACTTGGGACACATCATATCAGCAGATGGAATTCGTGTGAACCCCGAAAAGACACAGGTGGTCAATGATTGGCCAAGACCCAAGGACGTAAGGGGGGTATGCCAGTTCTTGGGATTAGCAAATTACTTTCGGAAATTCATGCAGGGTTACTCAAAGAGAGTAGCACCATTAACAGATTTAACAAAAGCAGGCCACGCTTTTGAGTGGACAGACGCTTGTGAGGAAGCATTCCAAGGTGTGAAACAGGACATGACACATGCACCAGTATTGCGTATGCCGGTATTTGATAAACCTTTCGAGGTAGTGGCAGATGCCAGTGACACATCAATAGGGACTGTCCTACTACAAGACAAGCACCCTCTGGCATTTGAAAGCAGAAAGCTCAGTCAAGCAGAGCTTAATTATTCAATCACAGAAAAAGAGCTTCTATGTGTGGTGCATGCACTTCGGGTCTGACGATGCTACCTAGAAGGCTCGGACATGGTGCTAGTGACAGACCATTGTCCAAACACGTACTTAGATAGCCAGCAGACGTTGGGAAGGAGGCAGGTTCGCTGGTCAGAATATCTCTAGCAGTTTCGTTACATGTGGGAATACAGGCCAGGGCGACTGAATGTAGCAGACCCGATCAGTTGTATCCCGTGCGATTTTGCTGTGACAACCCCCAGCGGTGCAAGGGATGGGGTTCAGACTGTGCATGCCTTGGGCCGCCCATCCGCTCTAGAGGTGGCCCCATCTGTCCGTCCCCAACAGAATTTGTTTGGCTCCGTTAAAATTCTGTACAATCAACAGAATTTATGAGGGAGCCACAGAGAAAAAAGCGTTTTACAGAAACGGGTAGGGCCATACTGACGTCAGCATAGACAACTACAGAAATCCACACAGCCTTACAGAATGAAACCAAGTGTTACAGAATTCGTGCCGCCGTCTACGGATGATAGGCACCCGCAACAGAACCGCTGACCGGACCACAAAGGTCGACAGAATTCCATAAAAAATCGATGGCAATCGCTGCCAGGAAGGGCCCGCACTTATGATTTATAGTATGCTGTGATGATGTATTCTGTGTGTGTGCTGCCTCCAACCAAGTACCGGTAGCGATCGCTGCTGGGAAGGGCCCGCACTTATGATTTATAGTACGCCGTTATAATGTGTTCTGTGTGTGTGCTGCCTCCAGCCAAGTACTGGCAGCGATCGCTGCCGGGAAGGGCCCGCACTTATGATTTATAGTATGCCGGGATGATGTGTTCTGTGTGTGTGCTGCCTCCAGCCAAGTACCGGCAGCGGTCGCTGCTGGGAAGGGCCAGCACTTATGATTTATAGTACGCCATGATAATGTGTTCTGTGTGTGTGCTGCCTCCAGCCAAGTACTGGCAGCGATTCGATACGCCTCTATTCGCGACAAGCTTCCAGAATCTCAAAGTCCATGACGGATGGCAATGGAATGCCAGGAAAGGCAATGGAAAAAAAAACATCTTTACAGAAATTGGTGGCTGCAAACACCCCCTTGACGGACAGCTCCAGAGCCAAAAAACTGGAAGCTGACGTGGCATGAACAGCAACAGAAAACCGGCCCCGGCAAAACAACAGAAAAGTGACGGACGGATTTTTTGTCTTGAAAAAAAATACGGACAGAAAATAACAGAAAAAAAGCTGAGCGGCCACGTCTAATCCGCTCCCCCAAGGTCACTCACTCCTCTGACTCAACGTCTGGCTATAGGCTGCGCCTAGGACCCCGACTGTATCAGATTGCAGAAGTCAGGTGTCCTCACGCAGCATGAGGACCTTTGGTATCGTGGGTGTAAGGGGCGAATGCCCTTCGAGGCTGGACGGGACTCGTCTCGTTTACCCGTTCGACTCGGGTTCCAGTCGGAGACGAACTTGACGGCAAGTTTTCTGGTTACAGAAGTGTTCCGGTGTTCCCGTTTATATACCCCATGTCCAAGGCAGCCCAAGGGTCATGCCAGAATTGGGTGAGTCACCCAGATTCTGGCATACCCACCCAGTTTGTAATTTGAACCTCCCCGATTCATGTCCGTTCGTCTCACCGACCCGTGGGTGCTCAGCGCCACCCTTTACCGTATTGACCAATACGGCAGTCATCCCCTTTGTCTATTTCATTATCACCCAGCCCAGTTGTCCTTAGTAAACCCTACTATACAGCGCTTCTAAAGAGTCCCTATTGTACAATGCCCAGTGCCTATAATATACAATGTTTCTCCCGTGTTAATATACAAGACAAACCCCCCTTTCTTGTGCTAAAGTACATACCCCCTGCGGTTTCCCCTCACAGTGGGTCAAAGATCTTCGTCCCTGGTACAGGCCCTATGGGGGATTCCGTTACAGATCTTAGGGCAGAAGTGTGCAGACAGTGCCACGATTGCCCATGCTCAGGTCACTTTGGTATCACTAAGACCGAGGCTCAAGTTAGCCGAATATTTTGGTGGCCAAATATGCGTGAATATATCAGAAAGTACATACAGGCTTGCGATGTTTGCCAACGGAACAAGCATCGTGCAGAGAGACCTCTGGGTTTGCTGAGACCCCTTCCTATTCCGAGTGCACAATGGGAAAGTGTTTCAGTAGACTTCATCACTCAGTTACCCAGGACCAGAAGTGGCCACGACGCTATCTGTGTTTTTGTAGATAGGCTTACCAAGATGGTAAGAATGGCCCCCACAACATCAAACGTCGATGCGGTGGGGACTGCTAGACTATTTGTAGACCATGTGTTTAGACACCATGGTATGTGTGAGACACTAATATCAGACCGCGGAACACAGTTTATATTAAAGTTCTTCAAGGCCCTTATGGAGCAATTGGAGATCGACCAGGCGCTGAGTACAGCGTACCATCCACAAACTGATGGTCAAACAGAGCGGATGAACAGGATTCTAGAAGATACGTTATGCCACTATGTTGGCCCACAGCAGGACCAGTGGGATTTATATCTCCCATTGGTAGAGTTTGCTATAAACAACTCAAAGCAAGGGAGCACAAAGTATACGCCCTTTTATCTAAACTACGGGCGACATCCAGTGACTCCAACAACCTTAGGCCTGCAGAAAAGTCAGGAACATCGTGAGATACGATGTAGACTCAGGGATGAGCAGCAGCCGGACCTTCAGGACAAATTGCCAGCGGTCAAGCAATTTGTAAATGAGATTGACATTGTGCTCAATGATGCAAAGCAACACCTTCAGGCGGCGCAAAATAGACAAAAGCAGTATGCAGACGCGCATAGGTCCGATGTTGCATATCAAGTCGGAGACATGGGGTTGCTCTCCAGCAAAAATATAACACTCAGGCATCCGGGATCTAGGAAGCTACTTCCCTTGTGGTTGGGACCCTTCCGGATCATTGAGCAGATCAACCCAGTGGCTTACAAGTTGGAGTTCCCCGATTCTATGCGAGCTCTCCATCCAGTATTTCATGTATCTGTATTGAGTCAATACAAATCAGGTCCAGGTCTCACTCGTCCCCCTCCTCCAATGGAGTTGGATGGTGAGCTGGAATACGAGGTGGAACGGATTCTCAACAAATGAATTAGTCAGTTCCGTTCCCGGCATAAGAAGATGCCACAATACCTCGTTAAATGGAAAGGCTTTGGCCATGAGCACAATACATGGGAGCCTTTACAGAATCTGACGCATTGCAATGAGCTCTTACAGGCCTACGAACTGCAACAGTAGTCGTCTGGATCCGGCCCTGCGATTGGTCGCCAACGCAGAGGTGGTCAGAAACGGACTCGAGTACTGACTTGAGTATCCTCAGGCTGACACACAGTGTGCATTTGCGTTCAGGATGCACACGTAGCTGCAGGGTGGACCCCTCGCACTACGGGCCGTTCGGGTTCAGGTGGTGGTCGCGGCCGTGGCCGTGGCGCCCCTCGTCCGGCACCTTGATGCAGGCCTCGTTTGGGGATTTGGGTTGATATGCAGACAGACTGTGACCGCCAGTTTTGTGGCCCTATGATTGGGATCCATCAAGTGTCAGCATCAGGCACCAGACTCTTGTGGGTGACCGAACATTTCTTTCCAGTGGACCCATGGTTGGGTTGGGTTGTACATGTCATGCCTTTGTTTCGTGTGATATGTCTTCCTATTTGTTTTGTGTATTCTTGACTCCGGGACGGAGTCTTCCCCGGCGGGGGACGCCTGTAATGCGCACTGCCTTTACAGTATATATTATTATCACTTCACCAGTACTTTACCAGGAGAGTGCCTGGATTGGCAACGGCATCTCTAAACTATCCCATCCTTGGGAATCTCAGGCAGGCCATAGTACTAGAGTACTTGACGCTGTAACAGGACTATCCAGCAGTGGATGAGTCATCAGGGATCAGAGTGACCCGCCGGTCGCCAGCCGGTGTACTGCGAGAGATGGGTGCAGTACTTAATGGGTCTTGGAGTCTGGTCTGGGGTTTCTTTTCCCCTCTTGGCGCCACTGCGCGCTACACAAGCCCAGTACATTCGATTGGCTGGCATGTGATGTGATGCCCCTGGGGTATGGGAAATGCTGTGTCGGGGCCGCCCGCCGCCAATTGCCCCCATGGCATCGGTACCCTCAGGTGAGCGGTGATGGCGGGGTGGGGCGGGGGGTTGTTGTTTTGCTTGGCTAGAGTACCGGCCGCGGCTTGGCCGGGAAAAAGCCTGTGTTGCTGAGCTCGTGGTGTGCATGGGCAGTTGTTGCTTCTCCGAGATCGTGTCGGGGTGAGGCAGGGGTTTGTTGTTCTGCTCGGCTGGAGTACCGGCCGTGGCTTGGCCAGGAAAAAGCGGCTGTTGCTAGGGCTCGCAGTGTTTATGGGCGTTTGCTGCTTGTCCGAGATTATATCAGGGCAGGGCAGGGGGGGAATTGCTATTCTGCTCGGCTAGAGTACCGGTTGTGGCTTGGCCAGGAAAAAGCCGCGGTCGCCGGGCTCACAATGTGCATGGGTAGTTGCTGCTTGTCCGAGATCGTGTCAGGGCGGGGCGGGGCAGGAAGGGGATTGCTGTCCTGCTCGGCTAGAGTACCGGCCATGGCTTGGCCGGGAAAAAGCCGTTGTTGTTGGGCTCGTGGTGTGCATGGGCGGTTGTTGCTTCTCCAAGATCGTGTCAAGGTGGGGCCGGGGAATTGCTGTTTTGCTCTGCTGGAGTACCAGCCGTGGTTTGGCCAGGAAAAAGCTGCTGTTGCTAGGGCTCGCGGTGTCTATGGGCCGTTGTTGTTTGTCCAAGATTGTGTCAGGGCGGGGCGGAGGGGGATTGTTGTTCTGCTCGGCTGGAGTACCGGCCGTGGCCTGGCTGGGAAAAAGCCGTTGTCCCCGGGTTCACAATGTGCATGGGTAGCTGCTGCTTGTCTAAGATTGTGTTAGGGCAGGGCAGGGGGGATTGTTGTTATGTTTGGCTAGAGTACCAGCCGTGGCTTGGCTAGGAAAAAGCCACTGTTGTTGGGCTCGCAGTGTGCATGGGTGGCTGTTGCTTCTCCAAGATCGTGTCGAGGTGGGGCCGGGGAATTGTTGTTTTGCTCTGCTGGAGTACCGGCCTTGGCCTGGCTGGGGAAAAGCCACTATCGCCAGGTTTGCAGTGTGCATGGGTGGCTACTGCTTGTCCGAGATCATGTCAAGGCGGGGCAGTGTGACGTGGCTACTTGGGGTCAGGCAGTTATTGAGGTTTTCTGGAGTGGGAATTACGTAATTGGCCAATGGACTTTTTGAGAGTGTAGTTTAGAGCTTCCTGGTTCCAACGCGCTTTTAAACGCCCAAATCCGTTAAGAATTGACGAAGATATGGCCTCCTGAAGTCGTAGTACTTAGGGCCAGGGGGTCGGGTGTTAGACGCTTGGAATTAGAGGACAATGGGTCGATCGTAGGTGAACGGTGGATGGTGACGATGTGCCTGGACACGCATTTGTCTTGTCTTGTCATGATGTGACCGCGATGGACCCGCGATCGGGCATCGCGCATGCGATATGTGCGCGCGCATGCAGTGAATCGTTGTAACATCCTTTGGCCCACTCTCTGGCCTCCCGCGAGCCAGCGAACCACCGCCTCGCTGCGCCGCCACCTCTCGCCGACAGCAGGCCCCGGGGATCGATCCCCGTCGAGCATTGGGCCCACCGCGCGACCAAGGAAACGACTGCCCCGGATACGCCCACCATCCGAGGTGGAGAGCGCCGGCTGACCTCCAACAGCCGAGCCGCAGGGCAGGGCGACCCCCACGACTCCGGAAACTAGCGGCTGCCGACGGGGCCACAACAGGCAGGGGGGGATTGTTGTTCTGCTCGGCTGGAGTACCGGCCGTAGCCTGGCTGGGGAAAAGTAGTGGGGGATTGCCGTGGGGCCCAGGGTGTGTTAATAACAGTAGTCTAGCTTTTGCAAGGAGTACCGGCTGTGGGTTGGCTGGGAAAAAGCAGTGGGGGATCGCCTGTTAATGATAGTAGTTTAGCGTTTGCAAGGGATGGCCGGGAAAGAATAGCGGGTTGCATCCCCTGTCTGGCAAGGAGTACCAGCCGAGGCAGCATTTATGTATATTTATTTATTCATGCATATTTATTTATGATGGCGTGGACTGCAAATAGGTAGACATGCGTTGTTTAAACATGTTAAAATATTGAAACTCATTATATCAGTGCTGTGGCCCGAATCTGGAGGCAAAGGTTGCTGGACACAGAGAAAAAATCCGCTTGGAAAAAATTGGCTCCA